>JAFEMH010005953.1:0-142121 GCA_022495995.1 Adenophora triphylla var. japonica
CATCTTTTCTATTTCCTCTTTCACTTGTAAGGATCCATTCGGGCTTAATTCTTCTTAACCTTACGCTTTACCGCTTCGACTTACGGGTCGAGCGGTATTCGGTGCTTTCAACTATGGAAGGATCACGGAGGCTCTGGTATATCTTTTATAAGGACCATGCTGCAACACATCCACAAATTCTTTTAGCAAATTTCGATTAGTGGCATCCCTTTCGGTCCCTTCAAGAAACTACCAATTTCAAGGCGTCTCTTTAGGCCCTTCTTCCAGCCTCCAAATTCACACTCGTCAAAGTCTCTTCGGCGGCTTGGGCTCGATTTCCTTTTCCTCTTTCCTAGGACAACTCGCTTAAAGATTTTCTTCGATATATTGTTCATTATAATGTGTACGCCTCTTCATCCCAAAGGCAATCGTTATTAAGCTCGTTTTTAGATTATTAGTTAATTCATCATTAGTTAAAGTGGCAATTAAGGGATACTCGAGGTAAAGGTTCATCATTTCATTGAAGACGAAGGGAATACAACGTTCACATGACTGCGTGATGTCTTCGGGCGTAAGGCCATCGGACGGCTCGAGAGGACTCCGAACTTCAACAACAGAGACTCCGGAGGACTTTACAAGGTTGACACGAAAGGACGGGGGACCAATCCAAGCTTGGTGATCATTTCCCTCTTTGGTCGCGGACGGCCTCTTTGAGAGAGTTTCCCAATTCTTTAGCGGCATCGCCGTTTCGGTGCAGCTTCACAACTCTGGGAAAGGCATGGCCCCCGTGCTCCCTCTTCGGTCGTTGCTATCATCTCTTCACCTCACCTGGGGAATCCGTAATCAATTTGTGTTCTAAGGCGTGCCAAAGCCGAGCATGTGGATGTAAGGGATCTTCCTCCAATCCCCGGGATTTCCGTTTCGTCACAATCCGACCGCCTGCAATCCCGGATGTGGTAGGGTGATCGTATTGGCGTCTCAAAGGTGAGTACTAGAAAAATCTCATGTCCCATAGGCTCGCCGGAAAGAGCTCAAGTGGTTCGAGTAGTTGAGTGAGGACTTCCCACACGAAGCGTTCATAGATTCGAGCCGAGTCCGCTTCGGTGTTACTAGCTGATCTTCTTTATCCGCATAGAAAATCTCCTCGCCGGGCGAGGCTAAAGGAATGGGTTTTGCGAGAATCGACAAATCCGTGATTTGAGGACCGGGGACTTCAGGTGTGCACATGTATCATGGCGGTGTTCAGCGTTTCCTTCCCGCACGCACTCCAAGTGTACGGGAAATAGCAATTAAATTTCGATGAATCGAACTTCTTCTGAGTCTCGCTCAGCTTGAGTGCTGTCGGCACATAGTTGGCATCGCCACGATTCCAAAGGATGCTTTGGCGAGACTTGCCTCTTGAAGGATGTAGCCCCGGTACACGTTTGACGTGGGCGTTCTTCGGCTATCGCTTTCGGCTTCATTCCCTATGAGAAGCTGCCGCACAATTCCTTATACTTCAAAGGTCTCCTGCTTAGGTTGATGAATTTGACGCATTGGTGGAGAGTGGAGTGCTATGGCTTTCATGTGATGCAATCCAAGGGCGCCACGTAGTAGACGTTTGTGAACTCTGAGAGGAAGGGGATATCCATTATACATGGAACTTTGCGGGCACCATTTGGGTTGCATCGTGACGAGTTCCAGTCACTTTGTCCCGAGAATGGGGCCAGGGAGCCCGATTGACCTGATCGTAGGCCTTCGATAAACTTCCGGGTAGATGGGATCACGCGCCTTTCATTTATGCGGAGGGCCCTCATCATGTCCGGGCGGAAGGACATTTACCATGATCCATTTGTCCACTTTAATACCCCGAGGGAGTGACATGTGTTGAGCCGAATAAGTGATGTATGCAAAGCTATCATTGTGTTGGGAGACATCTTCTTGGCAAATCTTCATCGCAGGAAGGTGATCATACTCCACATATAGGCGTGAGGATCATAGGATTCTGGGTCCTTGTCTCGGGATAGAGAGTCATTAAACTGTCGCTGCGTGCCAGGTTTTTCTTTGCGAGGTAGAGCCTTTGCCGGAAGCCTCCGGGTTATAATCGATGCCTTTTGTGGCGGTTGCTACATCTCCAACAACATGTTGGATTGAGTGGGAGCCGCCCAGGCCAGCGTCGGTTTTTCTTCATCGCAGTGTATGCACTGAACTCGGACAACCGAACCTTGGGCGACCCCTCGGCGGGGACTTGGACTTACGTTGCAGACTGCGGAATCCGAAAGTCTCAACTGCGTCGTTGGCAAGGCTTCTTTACGCTCTTTTACCCCTTTTGCTTTGGGGAAGACTGGGCGGAGTAGAGTACATAATAATCAAATCCCCGGATGGCTCCCCGAGCGTTCCCACTTATTTATTATCACCGGCCTCGAATCTCTCCTTCCAATTTTCTTTGGGAGGAAATTTTCTTTTTCTTAGGAGGACGGTCCTCGTGTATCCGTCTGATAGTCCCTTTCAAGGCAATCGGGACAACTACAAATATCCCACCAAATGTGTTCTACGGTGGTGGCGGATTTGGGACCTCAGGTTGAGTCTTTCAGGAATGACTTTGAGTGGAACTGGTCAGGGGATCTGGCTGTTTGGGCTCATCTGGTAGCGAGTGATTGGACTCCGCCGGATAATGAGAGATATTGAGGTCCCCGAACGGGCACATGTTTGTCTTTCGGGGTAGCCCAGGTCGGTTGGGATATTGTTAAGGTCCGTAAGTGGCGTGTGGCCTCTTCAATCCAGGCTGTATGCGATGCAGCGTTCTTCCGTGGCTTTGATGGCTGACCATATTTCTTCAACTGTTCCACGATTTTCATCACTCAGCCTGATATTTGTGGGATCATCACTTTGAGAGGGGACAGCGGCGTTATGTCACCGAACTCTTTCGTCCCACTGCTAGCTGTTTGGGGGCCGGTTGCCTGTAAGTCGGCGGGCGGGAGTCCGGCGGTGGAAACATAGGAATCTTGGGGTAGCATCTTGATGTATCCGGGACTATTAAGAAGAGGAGGAGAACCCTCTTCCTTCTTTGCGGTAAAAGTGCCATCGGAATTGAGGCGATAGTCAAACCATGACTTGCGACAACCCCGATGGAGGTTATCAATTTGAGCCTCATGTCGAAGTCTCATCTCGTTCTACCAAGCTGGATCCAATCTTGAGGTGCATGCGAGGGATTTTGGAGGACCGGAGCAACGTGGTCCCCATCATTACCGGTGATGCAAACATTCGAAACCCGGAGTCGGAATAAACGGCGAAGGCGATGACGCGCTTGACTCTTCCCAAGCGGATAACGGTGACCGGTGCCGAAACCAAGCTTTGTGCGGAGGCTGCGGGGGAAAGACACGAAGGTTCGAGATGTGCAGGAATGGAAGGAGGGTAGGTGTTTGGGCTTTTAGCCTCATGCAACATGCGATTATTTGTTCACGTTTACTTAAAAACATGTTTTATTAACCTAATCGGTTGGAAAAGATTGCTCTTCTTTTCGCAAACTACTCGGATCCCGGATCGGTGGGCCCCGTCACTACGTCTATAAGCCCTCGTATTCCACCTGTATTTCGACCTCCCGGGTGGGACGGCCCGGGCGAGGGTCCTATAGGGCAAGCGGGTCCCACCGATCGAAGAAAAACGATCCTAAAAGTCGGCGGGTAATCGAGTCTTAACGAGCATTCGATGTAAATTACGGACAAAGGCGACGTCAAAAGTCAAGATCATGTCCAGGGCTCGACGAAAAGTCGGCATGATTTGGGCGATAAGCGTCCACAATTGATCTTGACTTGTCGTCGGTTAGGCCGTAATTAGGCATGGAATAATCATTAATCCTTGATGACTCGGTGTCAATCTTTGGGAGTCGGTGTATAATTTGTGCCGGTCGGAGCCGAAGTCAAGGCGTCGGTCAATATCTTGGTCAAAGTCTGCGGCCGAAAACCGGCGAGAACTTCGGCGATAAGGGTCCCGAAAGATATTGAGTCGGTATGCCGAGCAAAGGCTTGAAATGAAAGGTCTATACACGGACGGGGCATGACACGGAGCCGGACTAAAAACCAGCGGGTCTCGGACAAAGTGTGTCACGGACAAGTGCATGGTCGACACGAGGCTCCATGGGATGTTTGGGTAGTCCCGTGCTCATCCAGGAAAGGCGTAATAAGACCAAACGGACCGCAGACAAGGATTTCCCGGGTTAAGGACGTGAGTGTGCGGTGTACGGTCACGTGCGCGTAGTGTGCAAGCAGTCTATATTCTTTTTCTGAGTAAAATAGAGATTTTTTTTTTATGTGTCTTAAAAATATGATGCATGATTTTTTTTTTTTGAGAATTTTCTTCTTTTTTTTTTTTTGAAATTTAATGAGCACATAAGCACTTAAGCACGAAAATTCCGACAGTTAGGGACATTATTCCGACAGTCAAAATTTTGACTTTCTCCGAGGCGGCCAAAACAACATGAAAAGCGTGCAAAAATCAACACACACACAAAAATGATTTTCGGCTAAGACGAAAGCTTGACCCTCAAAAGCTTTTTTTTTTGAAAACGGTGATACCGGTACGTGGGATTGTTAGACCACAATTTATCCCCGACTCGTGTTAGGAGGCGATAACGGGAAATTTAGTGGTTTCCACCAATATACCAAATACCATTTTTTTTTTAAAAAGCTTAGTCCCAGTAGTCGCCCTTTGTGATGAATGTGTATCCGAAAATTTTCCCATTTTTTGTTTAAAAGAAAATCAACGAAAACGGAGTCGCCACGCCATTTTAATTTTGAGGGCCAAAACTTTGAAAAAAGCCCGAGATCAGAGATTTAGGTTCGGAGGTCATGTTACGCGTCGGGAAGGACGTTAGTGTGCACCCGACGCGCCTCGTAAAACGAGTCTTCCAAGCTGAAAATCATTTGTGTGTGTGTGTATGTGTAGGTGTTTTGGCCAAAATAAGTTGAAACTCAGAAAAGTAAAAATTGGGATATCTTTTTAAGACTTTAAACTGATCCCATGATGTTTTGGAATATTTTTGGATTGAGATTTGGTACTCAAAAGACCTTTTGAAGTTGAGAGCCATTTCTGCCAGAATGAAAAAGGCAGTGGACCTTTGATTTTGAAATGGATTCAAGGGTCTTAAAACTTCATAATCTGGATAAACTCAAAGAATGAAAGTTGTTCTAGACACCTTAAATAAAGTTTATGCGAAGGAATTTTCCATTTTGGAGAAGATTTGAGGGGTCAAAACCTTCTGGAAACCTCAGATATGAGATCTGGATTCCCAGAAGCTGATGAACTAGCCTCTGAAAGAAAATTTGAAAAGAGGAGTTTTACTCACCCAAAAAATAAAGTAAAAATATGTCTGGAAAGCTCTGGATGTTGGCTACAAAAAGTATTTTGTAGTCAACACCAAATTCCAAGTTCATCTGTGTCCAAAAATTAAGACCATGGACTGAGGTCTGAGAAAATTGCTACTGGACAGCAACTTCTCAAGAAAGAAAATATGATTTTAAGGGGGGTTTTGCATCCATGCTTGTCCCCATTTCCCTAGGTTTTGGTTAGTGATCACTAGAAATTTTAGTGGTGAATCAACTATACCAAACCATCCTTAAGTACATTAGGACTAAGCATTTCATTTGCTTGGGAAGGGGATTTTTATCCTTTGAAAATGAGATTTTGTGCTTGAAAATGGTTTTTAGGGTTTTGAAAATGAGTTTTCTTTGAAGAAAGTAAGAGAACTTGAAAATAATGTTGATCTTTGTAGAAGATCATCCATGGAGATGGTCTTCCATGGTGATCTTCTTAGATCTAGAGCAAGAAGATGAAAGAACTACATTTTGTAGTTTGAAGATGCATGCATGGATGAGATTTAGGGTTAGGAAGAGGAGGGTTTACCAATCTTCCTTGTGTTCTTGAGTGTTTGGCTTGAGTGTATGAGTGTTTAGGGCTTTAATATGAGAGTGAGTGGATGAGTATGAGTTGGGAAAGATTGGAGAGAAAATGGTGACAATTCAAGTGAATTCTCACTGTTTTCTCTCTATATTTCGCCAGAGGTTCGGTGCAAAATGTGTTTTTTCTTTTTTATTTTTGTGACTGGAGGGCTCAATTTATAGCCCTCTGAAAGATGCAAAGATGTCCGCGCGGATAGGAACCCTCAGCGTGCACTGTTCATTAAATGCAGCTCCAGCTTTGGACAAGGGGAATATTTCTTTTCAAAATTCAAATTGACCAGCCAGATTATGTTTCCAGCATTTCTATTTGTGGTTTTATTCTTTTGTTTTTCTTTTTTAAGATTCTTTTTAAGGTTTAACCTTAAATAACAATGCCCATTTTACCCTCACTTTGTTAGAAGAGTTAGGATTGTTAGGAATTGTTAGAAATGTTATAACTTTCGTTAATTTTCTAACGAAAATTCTAACAAGCTCAAATTGGAGCACTTACACCTAGGTATCCATTCATTGCATTTGCAAACACATTATTTGTTAAATGTATTAAGCTGTCTTTTAGTATGTTGTGAACTTGAGAGTAGACCGTGCTTGAACTCATCAAGAAATGTTGTAACCGTTAGTGATTTGTGATTTACTTTTAAAGCTTTGTCGAGACGCAAGATCTCTTGTTTGCCTTTGTTTTTTTTTTTGTGCACTTTGTCGGCATCCATCTTTGGACTTTTCTGTTGCATTTGCGGATTGAAGCAGTCTGGGCCATGACGGCAATCCCTTTTGCTTAGGCTTTGTGCTTGGCTGAGAGGTTGAATGATCCCCTGACAAGTCGTTTTGTCGGTCTTTTTCGTAGCTTCCTTGCCTCTGGTTGGCGTCGGGTTCTTGACCTCTTTTTGTAGCTTCTGCTTGAGCTTCTTTTATTTATTGTTGTTTTTTTTTTTTTTTTTTTTTTATGTGAGCCCTTGCTCGAGCTCTATTTTTTTGTGAGCCCTTGCCGATTCTCACATATTGGCAATTCATCGTCTGTGAAGGCTAAACCGCTTCCCGTGCTACCGTTTGACTCAGTCTCTTCTGGGGAACGTTCGATCCATCCATTTGTATGCCTTGGCTGGGGCAAAGATCGTAGGGAGACAGTTGCCCTTGGGCGTTCTTGTCGGAATTCCCGGTCACGAGATCTTTTGACTGCGGTTTCACGCTCCCGATCATAGCGGGACAGCATGCGACGGTTTCGGAAATTGCGGGGGTACTGCTCTCGCTTGGAGTTTCGTCAAAGGCTATTGAGTTTACCACTGTCGTTCGGGAATGGATTTCCGATGGTATTGGGACCACGAGGGCATTCCAATTTTCCCTCCTCAATGAGCCCCTGGACCACACCTTGAAAGCACGAAGCAATTGTCGGTGGTGTGGCCGGGGTAGTTGTGGAAGGGGCAGTGCTTGCTCATATCCATGTTGGGTTTGGGAGTCTTTGGTTGGAAATTCTCGAGCGGCTTGAGAAGATTTCGTTTCACCAAAGCTTCAAATACTTGACCCAAGGGCATTTCAAGGTTGTCTAAATGTTGGAACTGTGGGAAGCGAGGGGGATTGTTATTCTTTGGGGTGCCTTGATCGCGGTTTACTTGAGCTCAGTTACGAATGTAGTGTCTTGTTAATTTGCTTCCTTTCCTTTGGTCGGGCGGGAGTTGAAGTTGCCGGAGTTTGTTCGATAGCGATAAGATGAGGCAGGGGTTGATGTTGCCTTTTGAAGACTCAGAGTCTTTTCAAACTTTGTCCCGGCGTTGACCATGGCACGGAGATCCGGATAGAAATGGTGGCTGATCAAGGTCCTCAAAGATGGCTTGAGGCAGGAATGGAAGATGTCCATCTGCTCTTCTTTGGAAAGTGGATCCATTATCTCGCTTAGCTTCCAGTTCCATCTTTTGTAGAACTCGCCCACTGGTTCGTCATCCTTTTGTTCGGTGGCTTGCAGGTCATGGCGGTTTGTCTCCCACTCAAGATTGGCGCGGTACTTCTCCAGGAAGATTTCACTGATCTGATCCCACATGGAGCGGTTCTCTGCCTTCACATTGAGGAACCACCTTAGTGCTGTGGATTTGAGGGAATGCTGAAAGTGATCTGCCATTTGTTGAGGGGTTGCCCCTTTGGCTCTCATACCCAGGACATAGGTGTCAATGTGGGTTTTTGGGCATTCTGTCCCGTCGAACTTTTCCATTTCCGGCATCCTGAACTTCGGAGGGAGGGGACCACTTTGTTCGGATCGGTAGGCGGGGAGGAGTCCTTCCGAGAACTGGCTAGCTTGCCTTGCATGTCTTTCATTTGTTCGATCGGCCCAAGCCATGTGAGGATCAGTTTGCTGAGGTGGGTTACCATTTTCGGGGACGGAAGCGAAGATGGGGGTGGATTGGGCGATGGGATCGCCATTCGGGAGTCTTGAGGAGGTAGTTGAGTGTATACCAACCCATACCCAGGGTGTTGAAGTTGAGGCGTGATTGCCGGAGTCCGCTAAGGGTTGTGTTTGGGAGGCTGGGAAATGATTCGTTAGCCCCAATTGGCGGACTAGCGGTGGCAAGCTTGAGATGTCGGGATATCCGCTCGGGATGCCTGTCCACAGTAAGCATGGGGACTTTTGATTGTGATTGCGAGGCTCGTACGGAGGCAAAGGATTGAATCTGGGGATACCGAGATGCATTGGGATCGACGGAGCGAGGCACGTATGTGTCTTTGTTGGTGCGAGCTTGATGTGCGGGCCAGGAAGCTGGCGTCTTGGCGGGCATGTCGGAGCTGCTTGGCCCAGCGCTGAGGAGTTTTGAGCGAGAGGCGCCTTGCGTTCTTTGGGATCTCGTAGCTTGGCGGAGGCGGAACTTGGCGATAGCTTTGAGAAACCTGGGAGCCGGTATGTCTTCGATCCTCTATGAGAACAAAGGTTCCATCGGGTTGGGAATCTGCACTGTTCCTCGAAGACGCAAGGTGTCTATGATCCGAGGCTTCTTTGTTCTTCTTGGCGCTTCTTGATGGTTTCGAAGGTCGCGGCACCTCCTCCATTGTCTGGAGGTTCCTTAGTGGCGGGGTTCCGTTTCCCTCACTGTTATCTGTTGATCCCGTCATGGAGAGTAGCGGACGGTGCGGACCAGATTGAGCTGGAAGGGCTATCGGACCTTGTGACCTCGATGCGAAAAGGCGACTTCCGGGTATTCTCAACCACTCTCGGTTATTTGGAGGGTGATGGGCAAGGTTTAGACACGGGAATGGCCTTACGGGATAAAAGGGGAAAGCTCACGTGGCATGCGGTTTCGTTTCTTTTATTTTTTTTGTTGTTTTAATTTACTTAAAACATGTTTTCTCGAGAATCCTAGGTAGGTTGGAAAAGATTGCTCTTCTTTTCGCAACTATGCTAGATCACAGGTCGATGGAGACCATACGTGCGGCTATAAGCCCCTCGTTTTGCACACTGTATTTCGACATCCCGGGGTGGACGGCCCGGGCGAGGTCCTATAGTGCAAGCGGTTTCCACCGGCCTAAAAGAAAAAAATCGAACCTAAGGACCGAGCTGTCATGTTCGTTTTGATGCATTAGCCATGTGAATAGTGAGCCAGAGCCTACCACTAAGTCAAGATCGGGTCAAGAGTTCGGCATGACCTCTCTTTACCTTGCTTGCGCAAGGGATCTGTGACGTTAGGCGTTGGGTGGGTCATATTGTCATGGGCGACGTATCTAAGGCGTGATGACATGGTGTCATGTGAGCATGGATGTATATCAGGACGGAACATCGTGCGGGTATAGCTTTGGAAATCAAGATCGGAGTCAAGATTTTAGCATGACCTTTCATCGCTTTGCTTGCGCAAGAGGATCTTGAGTTCCGAGCCTTGACTCGAGAATAATGGCCGGCATGGCATATGTATCCAGCCGTATGACACGGGACCGGGTAAAAACCAACCGAGTACGGACGTGAGTGTGACTCAAGACTCAAACGTGCAGGGTTGACGCTTGGCTAGGATGGGATGTTTGGAATGATCCCGTGCGCATCCGAGAGGCCTAGGAAGACTAAACGGACTGCAACTGAGACCACTCCGGGGTGAGGGTTGTAGTGTGCGATGTATCGAGCGGCGGTGCACGTAGCGTGCGGTGTAAGCAGAAGCGACGATGCGAGTAGTGTGCGGTCTCTAAAATTCTTTTTCTGAGTAAAACAGAAGTTTTTGAATAATTTTAAATGTATGCACAGATGTATATTGATGCATTTTTTTGTATTTTTATTTTTTTTGTAAAATAAAAACGAAGCACGTGCACACACACACAACAGTTAAAGAAAGGGGTAAAATGAAAGTTTGACCCTCATCATTGTTTTAAAAATCTTTTGTTTTGTTTAAAAGTTTTTAAAACAAAATAATTCCCCAGCAGAGTCGCCAACTGAAATAGCCCGGATCCGAGAGGCAGCGCGCTCGCGCCCCGGCATCTGGCATCTTTCGCGTTGGAATGTGTCTCGCCGTTTTGTTTTCGCATTTGTAGAGTCGCCACGCCGTTTTTATTAAGCCCAAAACATTGAAAAAGGGCATCAGTTTAAAGATAATTTTAAACTGTTTTTGTGTGATGAGATTTTGAGTTCGGAGGTCAGATGACTCCTCGGGAAGAGAATATTAGAATATTAGAGCTCACCCGAGTCGCCTCGTAAAAACGAGTCTTTCGGATACCCCTAATATCCTTTAAATGTTGTGTGTGTGTGTGTGTGTGCTTTTAAAAATGCATGCTGTATCGGATGTCTACATTGTATGCTATGTATGGAAATGTATTGAAATAGTAACGGAAGGAAGCCTTACCAATGTTGGTTTGTGTCTGTCTTCCGCAGGGGAATAGTGTTTGAGGTCGGAGTAGCGTTCCGGTACGGATCGAGATTGCTTCGGGAGATGCCGGTTGTACGCGGACGAGTTTCGGCGTGAGTTGATGTTGCGAGCTGCGTTCGGGCGAGGTTCGGTGTGCGTGCGGATCGTCGGGATCACTCGGGCGAGTTTCGGCGTGCGTTGGGGTGGCGGGAGTCACTCGGGCAGAGTTTCGGCGTGGTTTGGGATCGCCGGTTTGACTCGGAAAGAGCGGGACACCGTGGAAAGACCGAGCGAGGCCTCGGAGTACCACGAGGGCCTCGGAGTACCTCGAGAGTGCCTCGGGCAGCGCGGGAGTGTCGCGGGAGTGCTCGGGGAGGCTTCGGAGCACCACAAGGGAGCTCGGAAGGCCTCGAAAGGATCCGAAAGGGCGGGAGTGCCTCGAGAGGACTTAGAGGGGAAGCCGAAGGCTAGGGAGGAAGAGAGAAGTGGGAGGTGTGTGAAAATGAGGAGGGGGAGCCCTCTATTTATAGTGCCGGATTTGGTGCAAAGAGGTCCGTACGGACCTCCCTGGTAATCCGTACTTTTGGTTTTCCTCGATTTGAGGGAATCTCGTGATGATGGTGAATATTACGCAATTATGATGTCCCTGTGCAATAAGGTCCGTACGGACCCGACTTGACATGCAAAGAGGTCCGTACGGACCAACTCTGCAGGAGGGTAATCATTTTCCCCGGGATTTGAGGGAATATTGTGGACTTTAAGAGGATTCAGTAATTATTAAAGCAAAGAGGTCCGTACGGACCATGTGTGCTTTTCCAATTTCCTGAAAATTCCTAAAAGGTCCTTTTGTCCCTTTTTGTCCCAGAAAGGCCCCTCCCTTGGTTTGGCTGGGGGTTTTGAGAGGGTTTTGAGTGCCAGAGGTCGTCGAGACTACGTTGATGAGTCTGCGGTGTTTCCCGTGTGCTTGAAAGGGGGTGATCCAGATTGGGGTACTTACATCAGTGACGAAAGCTTTAGTTTCTCAGGTGACTCCTCCATTAACCTTCAAAACTCTCAGGATCCTAGACATGTTCCTAACTATCTAGTGCGCCCTGAACTACGATCACGGCTTGATTTCTCCGGGATACGTAGGTAGCCTTTCAAAAAGGTCCAGCCATCCGACCACATTGGTCACCCCCCCTTCCTTCACCGCTCCTCATTGGTGCGTGAAAGGTCTAGCCATCCGACCGCAGTGGTCACCCCTTTCATTTGGCATATCCCCAGTAGGATCAGCCATTTGACCTCCTAGGTCACCTTTTCTTCTTTTTAAAGCAAGGGACCCGTTTCTCTTCACCATTCCCCAGCAGCTCCGAACTACGATCATAGCTTGATTCCTCCGGGATACGTAGGTAGCCTACTTTAGGTTCATCCAATCTGTCACATATGACGCCCATTCCCCAGTGGACTCTGAACTACGATCATGGCTTGATTCCTCTGGGATACGTAGGTAGCCTACTTTAGGTTCAGCCAATCTATCACATATGACGCCCATTCCCCAGTGGACTCCGAACTATGATCATGGCTTGATTCCTCTGGGATACGTAGGTAGCCTTCCAAAAGGTTCAGCCACTCGACTTCCTTGGTCACCCAATCCGTCTCGGCAGTTCGCCAGATTGGATTCTTTTTATCGACAACCCCACTTGCCCTGCAAGTGCCGTTGCCGAGGGGCTTCTGTAAGTACCCAAATCTGGCTCATGCCTTCCGGTTAAGTTTCCTGGCAATTTCCCGAACTTTCATAAAGTTCAGGGCCCATTCGGGAACTTTTCCAAACATTCAAAGGAAGGAAGGATCTGCTAGGAATTAAAATTCCAGGCAGGATCTCGCTGGAATGAAGCTTCCAGCTGCCACCTTGCATGATTCTAGAAACAGGCTGAGTCATCGATGGATGACGTCGGACGGCCTCTTTTGCAGGAGGTTAACGCCGGGCGGCTTCTTTAGGAATCACACAGCAGCCTATAAATAGAGGCCTCCTCTACCCATTTTGATATACAATTTTAAGCACTGTTACTCTGCTAAACTGAAAGCACGAATTTCCAGAATATCAAACATCCCAAAAATCACCTCCCTCCTCCATAAAATCCTTCCAAAAACATTCCTACATAGGAAAATCCTCAAGTGAGATAGAGAAAACCGCCATTTGTAATCTCTCCTTCCTTTCTCCTTGAAATACCCTTACTTTGTTGCTTTATTTATTGCTTGTAATTTATATTGCCTCTATTTGTCATTTACTTTGACTATTAATTATAAAGTTCCAATCTTTACCATGTAAACATCATATTCCCCCTTTCTCCTACACAAGTAATTCATGGAGAATCCTCTCCCAAGGATGAACAAGAGTCCACACGTGGCTTGTTCTAGGGAATATTTATCACAGGATGTGAAATCCCTTCATTTTATTACATAAAAATGCAATCTTTACTCTCATTATGTCATCCCCTTTCCTTGACCTAATTTCTAAGGATTGTCCACCTCATAAGGTTTTAAAGGACATAGGAAATCCATAAAGGTCATCCCTTTACATTATGTCTTTAGCTTTAGATAATGTTCATTACGTTATTTACCTTAAAAATGCAATCTTTACTTTAAATGTCAATTTCCCCATGTCCCCTTTGGTTGGATCACTCTCCGAGGATTGTCTAGTAGCCTTTTAAGGCACGAAAGACATAGGATGAGTATAAAGATCCAATCTTTATACCCCTTCCCCTAGTCCCTTTGGTTCTTGGAGCATCCCATGGTGTGGATCGGTGTAAAGATCTCATCTTTACATCGTTTCCGCCACTAAAATGCCATAGTTGTAGTCCCTTTAGAAGCGGACAGATCTTAGTCCCGACATCTCCGATCATCACTTGAGACGAGCATAAATGTCCCTACGAAGCTCAATCGTCTCAAGATGTAGGATTGATGGGCAAAGATCCTACCTTTTCTAAAGAGTCTCATTCTTGGACTATAAAAAGGTGTCCCTCTCGATCACATACGACCAAAGGTCACGTAATGATGATCACAAGTCCAAAATGACCACGGGATCAAAATCCCAAAAACATCAAACCCAAGGAATCCCGAGCTATAACCTTCTTATATGGTTTATATGTCCGGCGGATAACTTGGCACATTCCCTCCTTTTTTTCAAATCACACACACACGAGCGCACAAAACAAGCACAAACTTCGGATCTATGAAGACTTGCTTTTGCAAGGCTCTTTGGGTGAACGCGGTCCGTTCTTCCCAAGGAGTAACTTAACCTCCGAATCCTTATCCTTTTTTTCAAAGTTTTGAGGAAATCAAAATGGCGTGGCGACTCCGTTTTTTAATAAACCGGTGTCTTCAAACTGAGGTGAAGCGGCGACCCTAATAAAACGGTTCAATTGCCGAAAAAAGACCCACATTCACACCTACCCATTCCATAAATTAACCCCCCGAATCCTTGAATCTCTTGAAAATATCAAAATGGTTTTTCTTATTGTTTTCCATCAATAAATAATAAGTGGCGACTCTAGATGTTAAAATTCACCATCGCTACACATACCCAACACCCCATCATCATAATTTGGTGTTTGGGTTGATACAAGTGTTTGGGAACTTGGACCAACCCCTGCATCATGGTTACCACTTGGTGAATACCCATAAATGGTCTATGTGTGCAGTGTTTCAAACTCTGAATTGGGTCAATTTTCAATCAATTTTACAACCACATACAGCTACAAATTACCCATCCCCCCAAATTTAGCTAAATGATCGAACATTATATCCATACACGCATCATCTTCAATACGGAAAGGAAAGTACTCACCAATCCCGCTATCAAAAGTATGAGGACATCTGTAAATGACTTTCAAATCAAATTGAGACCGATCTAAGCCCGCCTTTTTATATAATTCATCAATCAACTCATTGTATCTCCATCGACAATTAGCCCTAATTGCACATTTTGGCCCTTTTTTGAAATGAAGACCATCAAATGGTTGTTCATCATCACCTCCCCAATAACACATGAAAATGATTGGACCCCTGTTCATCTTTAACCCAACATTACGAAATCAAAGTGTTAAAACCTATATAATAAACCCCTAACATTTATATCTACAATATATTAAAACACAGTTAAATACTAAAATTTTATATCTAAACACAAGTGAAAACAATGATTAAGATGATTTTAATTTACCTTGATTCTTGATCTTCAACGATTCTGACGAAATAAAATGATACGAAGATTTGAATTTTTTTAAGAAGTATGAGGAATACGAGAGACTGAGAATGAATCTGATGAATCTGAATCTGTTGTGGAAACCTTATCTACTGGAAATGCCAACTTAAAATCGCTACACCATGTAGCAAGTTTCAGAATCCGGGTGAAATAGCTACAAGGTGTAGCGATTTTAGGTCAGAATTTGTCCCGGTGAAATCGCTACATGGTGTAGCGATTTTAGGTCAGAATTTGTACTTCCCGTCCCACTTCAATTCAAGGGTCTTATTTTTTATTTTTTTGATGTTAACCACGAAGGTATTTTGAGCAATAAATATAGGTTAATTTAGTTATCCTAATGAGTATCTATAAATTGTTATTTGTAGTACATATAATGATGTATTAATAACAAGTTTTAAATTTTCATTTGGATAATTAAATTAACTTCAAATTATTGCTCAAAATACCTTCGTTTCGTGCTAACATCAAAAAAGATATTTTGTTAGCCACGAATGTATTTTGAGCAATAAATATAGGTTAATTTAGTTATCCTAATGAATATCTAAAAACTGTTATTTGTAGTACATATAATGGTGTATCAATAACAAGTTTAAAATTTTTATTTGGATAATTAAATTAACTTCAAATTATTGCTCAAAATACCTTCGTGCTAACATAAAAAAAGATAGGACCCTTGAAGTGGGACGGAGGTAGTAATATATTCAACTCTTCTTTATGAATTATGTTTTTGTTTACAATTTTTTTTTTGACATGTGTTAATGAATTATATTTTTTGTTTACGAACTTTTTTTTTGACATATGTTCAAAAAAATGATGACAGGAAAAATTGCAACAAAACCAAACATAAACTGTACCAAATAATTTAAAAAAAAAACTAAAATAACATTAAAATAAATATTATCAAGTTAGTGACCACATCCCGATCACATAGGAAATCTTACATTAATTCATTCAAACATTTAGGAAATTCATGTAAATCAAATGAACTTAACATTCACTTAACTTAATTATTCTTAGGAAATACCTGCAAACCAAATGAGTTTAACATTATTTATTATATGATTCCAACAATTCAGCAAAATTAAGAAAATTTGTACCTTGAAAACATTGTTGAGTGTGATGTTAAGAAAACATGCTGATCGTGTTGGGGCAAAAACAACAACCTAAAAATTTCAAAACAAACAATTAGATAGAAGTATTAATGACGATTCCGAAGTGTACTGACTTCCACTATTTAATATATCATACCTTCTGAAGTATCAGAACATAACCGACAGATATATCATTTACAAATTCACTCTCAGTTAGCACTTTCCGATTAATGGAAGCATCTATGGTATTCGTATGATCCTAATAATTTTATCCCAATTAGTAACTCAAAACACATTTCACCCATGCTAGAAAGCATACTAAGCTCATATCCTAACCTTTAAAGTCACTATAAGATCACCAAGACCATTTGGTGTGTAGGACTTGATAACAGCAACAACCTAATAGAACATGCATAAATGTAAAAAATCAATTATCTTTACATGCATTTAACTATAATTAATCTTGATATTATACCTGATCCACCATGTCAATATTATGGCATTTCTTCTTGATAGAGATCAACGGATAATATGTACCGGCTTCAGTGAGAAATTCCATTGCAGAGAGCCAATGATTGTCTTGGAAATTTGGATCTTCAATCGCTCTCTGTATATAATCTTGTGTTGCGATCGGGGATTCCTGCGAAGATAAGCTCTGACGGTCGAGGATTTTCCGGCGCATGGCGGACTGTACGACACTGACGGGACCAGGAATAAGAGGCGATGAAGAGGAGGATTGAGAAGATTGAGGGGTGGAGGATTGGCCGAAGGAATTGGAACGGCAGTTCATATAACGGGGGAGAGACGAAACCATATTTTGGTTTGAGGGATACGAGAGAGAGAATGAATGAATCTGCCGGGAAAAATCTTATCTACTGGAATAAAGATGAAATCGCTACACGGTGTAGCGATTTTGACTGTGACCGGTCAAAATCGCTACACGGTGTAGCGATTTAGTCTTTACTTAATTACAGTATTAATTAAACCCTAATTACACCAAACTCGCTACACCATGTAGCGATTTTGACCGGTCACAGTCAAAATCGCTACACCGTGTAGCGATTTCTCAAAAAGTGGTCATTTTGAGAAATAGTTTGAAAAGTGAGTTATTTTGGAAAATAGATTTTTAAAAAAGAATTATTTGAGAAAAAAATCAAACCAACCCATCAGACCAAATCATATTACATAAACTAATTCTAACCTCCATTTTTTTATCTTATTTAATATTTTTGTATATTTATTAATATTTACTGTTTAATCAATAAAAAAAACCTACATTATATAACATAGACTAATCTTAACCCTCGTTTTGTATCTTATTAATATTAATTTTTATCTTCGTTGCCACACATAAACAATCAAGTTCTCTCCACGATCAACATTATAAAGTATTTTTCTTCATTCGGCCTCTCTTTTCCTTTAGTCTCTCTCTTTCTCTGACTTTACTCTTAAACACCCGCATCTTTCGCTCTTCCTCCGTGATCACGAAAAATTTAAACAAAACTGATAATGAGTTGCGGTCTGAATCGTGTTTTGAACCATAGTATAAACCATGGTATGAACCACGGTATGAACCGTGATTTGAACCACATAATTGAATCGCGGTTTGAACCAAACCGAACCAAATCATAGAGGTTTGGTTTGGTTTATTTTGAATTTTTTCATGGTTCAGTTCGATTTGAAATTTTCTCAAATCAATAATTAATGGTTTGGACCGAATTCCCCCAAACCGAATCAAAACGAACCATTTACACCCCTAATGTTAGGTTCAGGGTAGGATTAATTCAACGGTCAACGACTTGATATTTGGATTTTTCTCTGTAAATTTACTACTCTCTACCCGATAAAAAATAACTGTCACTTTTAAATAAAATATTTGGTCAATAATTATTATCGTTTTTGTGGTAAAAAGTATTCAAATTCTTATAAATCCCCCACTTTGAAACTTGTTTCAACTATTTATTGATTTGTTGTGTGAAGTAATTATGAGGGAAGAATAATAAATAGGGGTAATCTTGACACTTTAATCATTAACTAATAATAATTATTATCTTCCTTAAAACATGTGAAAAAAATCAAAAGTGGCAGTTATTTTGAACCGAATGGAGTACTTCCGTGTTGGATAGATTTTTTTAAAAAAAAAAAAATCTTAAGTAATGCAAGTGTTATGAATATAAAAAATTAGTTATAAGTGAAAATGTGGAGTAGAAATATTAAATGGATAGTTGTTGTGAGATGGGTTTCATTCAATAAAAAATATTAAACTATTTTCATTTTTTTAAGAAAATGTAATTTTAGTTGAAATAACTGAATTGACAAAAAGTAAAAAATTAGATGGGATGGAGGAAATATTTACTCCATACGTCTCGCTACTAATTACACATTTTTTTTATTATAAGGTGTCTCACTACAAATTACGCATTTTCTAAAATGTAAATGTTTTATTATTTTTATATTAACGGAATTCAAATGTTATACTCACAACAACAATTCAATTATTATTTTCTTCTACACTTTTTATTTTCTACCTCACTTTTCATACTTACAACAGTTTTCTTACTAACAATTCTCTTTAATTTCCATGCAAAATAATAAATGTTTAGTTTAACTATCCGCTTTTCATAATTTTATGTAAATAGTTTTATTTGAGTGAAATAACTATTTTACCATTAACAAAATATTAAAGTAACTTAAAAATTTTGGGATGAAGTAAGCCATACCCCAGAGATCATTAATTCTTATTAAACCTCATGAATGGGCACTGGAACCAACCCGCTTAGGATACATGACTGTCTAAATTTAGATCATTAATTCTAATTAAATTTGGTCTGGTTACATATTGTAGCGATGCGTGCGCTTTCTTTGCTTTTTACATCTTTTTGAGTCGCCACCTATATTATTTGCTTGGAAATATAGAAAAAACCATTTGAAAAGAGATTTGGGTTCGGGGCTTAGGTTATGGAATGGAAAGATCAAGGAGCACCCATTTCACCCAATCCGGAGATCGGTCTTGCTAAAAAGAGAGGTTTTCAAAGAAAAAGACGTTTTAAAAAATAAGTAATCAAAAAGAATCCAAACAAGGTTAAACGGAATATAGGATCGATTGCTTCGAGACCATCCCCATGATTTAGGGACACTACAAGAAAAAGAGGAATATGCGATGGCTTTTTGCGATGGCCGAAAAGGCCGTCGCAATAGACATTTTTAGGCGATGGCTAAGACAATCGCAAACAAAATGGTCGCATTTTAGAGCGGCAGTCCAAAAAATCTTGAAAATTTTCGCGGTCAAAGTTGGCGGGAGAGACATTTCAATATGCGACTGCATTAATAAATATGTGATGGACTTAACTGTCTCATAAGCTATTCAATAATAAATCAATTTTCAAAATAAATAAATAAATAGAGTAAGATTTAATAATAAAAATAAAAAAAAGCCATCGCATAACACGATACATAGGTTAAAAACAAATATTATCTCTCCTCTCTCAATTAAGGTTTTGCTAACTCCTTCTCTCTAAAAATCACGCCATTTCAATCCCTCCCTTCGTCTTCCTCCGGCTTCCTCCTGATCTCTCTCTCTCTCTCTCTCTCTCTCTCTCTCTCTCTCTCTCTCTCATTACCTAACCCTATTCTGCTACGCTTGGAATCACCGGAAAACAATATCAACTCTTCTGCAGCGTCTTCTTCTCCCTCGTTCCTCTAGGTAACGCATCTTCTTCTCCTTCATTTCTTCATTCTCTCCAAATCTATTAGGGTTTTGTTGATTTTCTTCAAATCTATTAGGGTTTAAGAAGGTAGTCGACTAGATCTGTAGCTTAGATCAGATCGTTAAGGTTATATAGGTTTTAATTTCTTCCAGTTTTAGGGCTTTTGATCTAGCTCTCATCTTGCGATTTACAGGGGTTTTGTAGATCAATAGTCAGAGCACTTGATTTGCGAAGCTTTGGAACTAGATAGGTAACTTGATTTCGTTTTTAATTGAGCTTCTGTTCGATTTCGATTGTTTAATGTTTCGATCTTGTGATTTGGATTGGAATTTTGTGTCTTGTGATTTTCACGGATCCGATTATGAGGTATGTGTGAGCACCCCAACCCGGGACCTAACGCGTGTCCCGAGCTTGAGAAGCTCAAACTAAGAAAACCCATCTTATATTTTTAAAACTTTTATTTGCCTTTACAAGAAAACCAATTCTAAATTTTCCATAAACGAAATCAAATAATAATATCTCCACTTGGAGGAATTTAAACAAATACTTTAATAACCATACTTGATTAATTACATTGAAAACCCTAGTTAACATTGATTTAACAAAAGAGTTTTCCTTACAACTTATAAAAGTGTAATACTTAATTATGACTCCTGACAACCCACTCATATACCTATCCTGACAAGTCCCAAAAGCAAGAGTCCAAACTCTTTCCCCGGCCTCACTGGTTCAGATCACCTGTCTCAGCACAATCTAAAGCAGTAAAAAGGAAGGGGTGAGAATAAATCTCAATAAGCTATTATGAATGCAGCAAGATGTCAAACAAGATGCAACACATAGCATGGCAGCACATAACACATTATGAAAGCGGTAAACACCTTACGTTACCTCATTTTACCTTTCCCGTCTGAACAATAAGTCGTACAACGTGGGAGTAAAACTCCTCTCTTTGGTGAACCGCTCCAAAGACATTCACCTCTTATGGGACTCATACTCCAGAGATCCATATAAGAAAAGATACCTATATCGGAGTATCCAACAATAATATCGCTCGTAAAGCTTTAGGCTTAATACGAAGCATTCCCCTAATCACCAATCGCAACGGCTGTAAAGCTTTTGGGTCAATACAGTCGTTAGCACACCCACTCTGTGGCCACAGAGGGGAACGGTCACAGGTATAATGAACCTTCAATCACTTATAGAACAAATCAATAATTGATTGAATTCCATTATACCCCCGAATGTCAACACGTTCAAGCACATAATAGATACCTGAAATAAATCCACAAAAAGGGATAATCATATATCAACATGGTAATGTATACTCATGCTAATCAATACCATAGTGCAACAATCATTTAATACACTATGCATAATATCATCAATAAATATGAATGATAACAAATAAATCCACAAATGGGATAACCATGCAACCACATAGCAAGCATATCCACACATTGGAATAACATAACAACGTGTCAAATAATCCACACTTGGGATACAATGTAACAACAAGCCAAATAATCCACACTTGGGATACAATACGACCATATACCAAATAATCCACAATTGGGATACCATATATTGATGTAACACATATACATTCCTAACTAACATAATAGTGTGATTATAGTCTCTACACTGATCAACTAATTACCAAGGTATGGGAGCAAGTAAGGCCACCCTAAACCATAAACCATTCTTACGAAGTCAATACTCAACCTCGAGAAATCTTAATAAAAGTGCAAGTCCTACTTCCCAAGTTTGAACCACTTTGGTGAAGTTACAATTCAAGCTTATCAATCATTTCCCGGACAATATTCTATATCAAAAGGTCTCTATGAAGGTTCAAGCTCAATGTACTAAGTGGGAGTCACAATTTATAAGTGATAAATCAAGCTTACTAAACTAATTCAAGTTTAGCTTTAAAATGAGGTCTGGGGTCTTGGGCGACCGCCCATACCACTTGGGCGACCGCCCAAGTTGATTTCAAAGAGTCCCTAAGTTTCTGCCCTCTTGGGCGACCGCACAACACCTCTTAGGCGACCGTCCAAGAGGCTTTCCAAGGCACTCAAGCTTCTGGCCACATGGGCGGCCGCTCATGGCCCCTTGGGCGACCGCCCAAGTGCCTGATCCAGAAATTCCCAGGTTTCCTAAGTTACTCTCTTACCATTTTTCTTTTCCTTTACAATACTCCTTATACTCATGAACACCAAGTAATTTCTAGCTCTACAAGGATCGTCATAAAATCATGTAAACCCAAAATAAGTAATTCTAGATTATTTATCATTACACCCTCCACCCATTTCACATCCTCTAGGTTATCTTCCAAGAACATAAACTTCATTCTACAACATAAACCAATTTCTTAACTACAAGAAGGTTTCCAAAGTATCTAATAACCATTTTAATAACAATAACAACACCAAATGATTCAAGAACATTAAATAGAAGAAAAGATCATAATAACCCCCTTTCAAGTCATTAACCTCCTTTCAAGTCATTAACCTATTACTCCCATTATATCCTCATTCCTTCAATTTAAACCCTCATCTCCTAACAAAAATCAATTAAATCTTGAATAATCATCTTACTCAAATAGCCATATTAAAAATACAATATACTTTTTTTTTTCATAAAACATTCATTTACACATAAAATGTGCAATATTTAGAAAGAAGTCATAATAACTTACTTAGCAATTATGAAGTGGATTAATGATCTTCTTAGCTTGATGTGCTCCTCTCTTCACCCCGAACACGAAAGTACACTTGGATTGAAAAATGGAGAAGATTTAAGCTTGCTAGGGACTTGGAAGAAGAGGTATCTTGGAGAAGGCTTCCATGGCTTTTTGGGGGAAAGAGGAAGAAGAAAAATGAAGAAGAAGGAAGGAGGAGGTGAATGGAAAGTATAGGAGAGGTATGGGAGGAGTATGGGGTGATTGACTAAAGGGGACAAAAGGATGAGGGATTTAAGGAGGGGAAAATGGCCCCCCTTCTCAAATCAATTAAAATCTTTTAAAATCTTTTCATTTAAATCATTTACTTCTTTCCCCTACACAAAGAAGTCTAACTACCCATATTTTATTTATTTTATCCATTTCTATTTTTATACTTCTCCCAAGATGCTTTATTTAATTTTCCAATCCTCTCAACCTCATATAAGAAATTAATGATATAAAATGGTCACATAATATTAACAATAATATTAAAAGCATATAATATAATACTAAAATTGTGCCTAGGGTTAGGGTCGTTACACTCACTCCCCCTTAAAGAAAATTCATCCCGAATTTTAAACCTGATTACCTTAATGATCAATAACAAAGGCTACTTCCCCAGGCATTTCAAATTACAACCTTCAAATAGTTTCCTTAATGTCATGATTCTTCTATACATTCTCACAACCCAAATATTCTAGAATTTAATCCCGAAATTGTAATTCTAATAACTCTTCAACGTTTTCCCCACATAGGTCAAATCCGCCTAAACATCATTAATTGAAGAACTCCATTCGTACGAAGGATCATACAAATAAATTTTCCATAACACGTTTATATACAGTACCCCTTCAATGCTAAACCAAAACTGCTATTATACTCAACTCCGCTAAGATTAATAAAACTTTTCAAGTTGAAAAGAAACCTATCACTCCACACACCATCTATTCTTCAAGAGTTTGGATAGTCTTCTAATCTCTTCCTTTTAAGTAACTAAATCCTCCAACTCTTAGGATCGGTAACAAATTCCACAAGAGAGCTTCAAAAAGGTAAGGTTCTCACATAAAACAATTGCAGCCACTCTCGAGTAGAGGGTAAGAAAATTCTGGTTTATCTAAGCCAACTTCCTCGAAGCATACGCTATTACTTTCCCACTTCTCATAATATCACCATTTAATTCTCCTTTAATACGCACTT
Organism: Adenophora triphylla var. japonica; assembly: GCA_022495995.1. Classification (NCBI taxonomy): domain Eukaryota; kingdom Viridiplantae; phylum Streptophyta; class Magnoliopsida; order Asterales; family Campanulaceae; genus Adenophora; species Adenophora triphylla. The sequence goes on from JAFEMH010005953.1 coordinate 23,672, forward strand.
AAAATTTCACAAAGTCCTCACATCCACTAGGTAAGGCAAGGATAGGATCTATAGCCAATCTATTCTCCATCTCTACCAACACGATTTACCCTTGTTACATCTTACACCTTGGATATATCCTTCCGAGTTAACTAAATCAATGATTTTTCAATTCTCAAGAATTCCTTAAAAATTCCTTCGATAGCACTTGCCAACCCCAAAGATCACGGACTCAATCCTCGCAAGACCCATGGTAACCTTCAGGTTTAAGACTATAGAACCCAAAATGAAAAATCTTCGCGAGCCAACTCACATTTGCTAAACTTCTCGAAACGATGAATTCCCACTAAAGGTAATTAACACAATTCCCAAATGATCTTCATGATCCTCTCGTAACTTTAAATAACCAAAGAGGTCATCAATCCTAACTACCATTAAGCCGTCAAGATAAGGATTAAAATTCTGATTATCATACTTAGAATCAACACATGAGATATTTTGATGTAAACACAATTACCATCCACTCAACTAGCACGTAACATTTTTGAAAAGACTTCTTATGCGAGTCTAACACATACCAAATATACTTCACACTTTTAACCGAAACCTTCTGTCTTTAATGCTTATATAACAAGAGTACCATATAAAGGTTTATTTATATTAAATACCAATATAATCAATTTAGATATAGAAAAGGAGACTCACTTCTTATGATAGTCTACCAACGCACAACAACTACTTAACCCTCCAGGTCAAGTATATCTCATAATTACAAATCGGTAATCATACCAAATCAACTGGCAATACATGCTCAGCCATACCCACATCACCACCGTGATAAACCAAAGGAGATTCGAGGTATTCTCTCGTAAGAGCAGAATCCTCTAACAATAAAACAAATTCTCAAGTAATGTATGCCACATAGAAGCAACATATGATGCTAACATAAATGATATGAAACAGGATCTATAAAATGTGACCCTTACTTCTGAGACAGGTAATATACCTCTAGTGACCTCTGAGGAATCTATCTCTCTTGGACCCGAAACACACACTCGATCACAGGCCTTCTCTTTCGGTTCCCCTTCGTTATCCCTTTTGGTACCACCTCTTTGTTGTCCACCCGGCTGACCGCTGCTTAAAGCTCGTCCCTGCTGCAACCTTGGACAATTCCTCCTAAAATGCCCCATTTCTCCACACTTCAAGCATTTCCCTTGCTTACTCCAACACTTATCTTCAGAATGACCCCTCTTCTTGTATTATTTACAAATCATCCCATACTATTTGGATATTGGCCTAGACGAAGAAGCTACCACAAGTTCCTCTCTCACCCCTCCTGAAGTTAAAGCCCTTGGCTGTCCTCTAATGATTTTGGATCCTTGTCCCGATACTTTGGTTTATTTCTAATCCCACCCTCAGATTTTCCACTATTTTTCTCAATGCTATTCTCGATCTCATATGCTCTATCTATGGCTGTCTGATAATTGGTGAAGCTATCAATCACTAATTTCTTCCTAAACTCAATCCTCAAACCTGTTACAAACCTAAGAACTCTTCTCACTTCATGCGATACCAAATGAGGGCAACACCTAGCTAGTTCCTCAAACCGGACTGAATACTGTTTCACCGTCATGTTCCCTTGTTTTAGTCCTAAGAATTCAATCTCCTTCCTATCCCTTGTAACCATTGTAATGAAATAATCCTCGAACTGATGAGTGAAATTATCCCAAGTCTGGGGCGTATGATCCCGCTCCCAACTTCCCTTCAAATTCTGCCACCACTGATCAGCTGGACCTTCAAGTTTGAAAACGGCATACTTAACTTTCTCTTCGTTGCGACTCTCCATAACCTCAAAGATTTTGTTCATTTTCTCTAACCATCTTTCTGCCTTTAACGTATCCGGATATCCATTAAAACTCGGTGGATTCATTTTCACAAACCTTTCCCATCCATCACTTTGACATCCCTCAGGTTGATTCGAAACTGATCCTCTAGTCTCCATATTCTGTACAAACATCCCGAATAATTTCATCATCTCTTCATTCTGAATTCCACCTATACCCATATCTCCTTCATTTCCTAGAACCTTTCGCTGATCATCAATGCTTCCGGCCATTAGAACGAACTCCTGCATTAAACACTCGGTGTCAATTACCACACATTCCCCCTTAGTTTAGACATCTACCCTCGACCTCTAAACTAAGCTCTGATACCAACTGTGAGCACCCCAACCCGGGACCTAACGCGTGTCCCGAGCTTGAGAAGCTCAAACTAAGAAAACCCATCTTATATTTTTAAAACTTTTATTTGCCTTTACAAGAAAACCAATTCTAAATTTTCCATAAACGAAATCAAATAATAATATCTCCACTTGGAGGAATTTAAACAAATACTTTAATAACCATACTTGATTAATTACATTGAAAACCCTAGTTAACATTGATTTAACAAAAGAGTTTTCCTTACAATTTATAAAAGTGTAATACTTAATTATGACTCCTGACAACCCACTCATATACCTATCCTGACAAGTCCCAAAAGCAAGAGTCCAAACTCTTTCCCCGGCCTCACTGGTTCAGATCACCTGTCTCAGCACAATCTAAAGCAGTAAAAAGGAAGGGGTGAGAATAAATCTCAATAAGCTATTATGAATGCAAAGAAGATGCCAAACAAGATGCAACACATAGCATGGCAGACATAACACATTATGAAAGCGGTAAACACCATACGTTACCTCATTTTACCTTTCCCGTCTGAACAATAAGTCGTACAATGTGGGAGTAAAACTCCTCTCTTTGGTGAACCGCTCCAAGACATTCACCTCTTATAGGACTCATACTCCAGAGATCCATATAAGAAAAGATACCTATATCAGAGTATCCAACAATAATATCGCTACTGTAAAGCTTTAGGCTTAATACAGAAGCATTCCCCCTAATCACCAATCGCAACGGTCTGTAAAGTTTTTTGGGTCAATACAGTCGTTAGCACACTCACTCTGTGGCCACAGAGGGGAACGGTCACAGGTATAATGAACCTTCAATCACTTATAGAACAAATCAATAATTGATTGAATTCCATTATACCCCCGAATGTCAACACGTTCAAGCACATAATAGATACTTGAAATAAATCCACAAAAAGGGATAATCATATATCAACATGGTAATGTATACTCATGCTAATCAATACCATAGTGCAACAATCATTTAATACACTATGCATAATATCATCAATAAATATGAACGATAACAAATAAATCCACAAATGGGATAACCATGCAACCACATAGCAAGCATATCCACACATTGGAATAACATAACAACGTGTCAAATAATCCACACTTGGGATACAATGTAACAACAAGCCAAATAATCCACACTTGGGATACAATACGACCATATACCAAATAATCCACAATTGGGATACCATATATTGATGTAACACATATACATTCCTAACTAACATAATAGTGTGATTATAGTCTCTACACTGATCAACTAATTACCAAGGTATGGGAGCAAGTAAGGCCACCCTAAACCATAAACCATTCTTACGAAGTCAATACTCAACCTCGAGAAATCTTAATAAAAGTGCAAGTCCTACTTCCCAAGTTTGAACCACTTTGGTGAAGTTACAATTCAAGCTTATCAATCATTTCCCGGACAATATTCTATATCACAAGGTCTCTATGAAGGTTCAAGCTCAATGTACTAAGTGGGAGTCACAATTTATAAGTGATAAATCAAGCTTACTAAACTAATTCAGGTTTAGCTTTAAAATGAGGTCTGGGGTCTTGGGCGACCGCCCATACCACTTGGGCGACCGCCCAAGTTGATTTCAAAGAGTCCCTAAGTTTCTGCCCTCTTGGGCGACCGCACAACACCTCTTGGGCGACCGCACAACACCTCTTGGGCGACCGCCCAAGAGGCTTTCCAAGGCACTCAAGCTTCTGGCCACATGGGCGGCCGCTCATGGCCCCTTGGGCGACCGCCCAAGTGCCTGATCCAGAAATTCCCAGGTTTCCTATGTTACTCTCTTACCATTTTTCTTTTCCTTTACAATACTCCTTATACTCATGAACACCAAGTAATTTCTAGCTCTACAAGGATCATCATAAAATCATGTAAACTCAAAATAAGTAATTCTAGATTATTTATCATTACACCCTCCACCCATTTCACATCCTCTAGGTTATCTTCCAAGAACATAAACTTCATTCTACAACATAAACCAATTTCTTAACTACAAGAAGGTTTCCAAAGTATCTAATAACCATTTTAATAACAATAACAACACCAAATGATTCAAGAACATTAAATAGAAGAAAAGATCATAATAACCCCCTTTCAAGTCATTAACCTATTACTCCCATTATATCCTCATTCCTTCAATTTAAACCCTCATCTCCTAACAAAAATCAATTAAATCTTGAATAATCATCTTACTCAAATAGCCATATTAAAAATACAATATACTTTTTCTTTTCATAAAACATTCATTTACACATAAAATGTGCAATATTTAGAAAGAAGTCATAATAACTTACTTAGCAATTATGAAGTGGATTAATGATCTTCTTAGCTTGATGTGCTCCTCTCTTCACCCCGAACACGAAAGTACACTTGGATTGAAAACTGGAGAAGATTTAAGCTTGCTAGGGACTTGGAAGAAGAGGTATCTTGGAGAAGGCTTCCATGGCTTTTTGGGGGAAAGAGGAAGAAGAAAAATGAAGAAGAAGGAAGGAGGAGGTGAATGGAAAGTATAGGGGAGGTATGGGAGGAGTATGGGGTGATTGACTAAAGGGGACAAAAGGATGAGGGATTTAAGGAGGGGAAAATGGCCCCCCTTCTCAAATCAATTAAAATCTTTTAAAATCTTTTCATTTAAATCATTTACTTCTTTCCCCTACACAAAGAAGTCTAACTACCCATATTTTATTTATTTTATTCATTTCTATTTTTATACTTCTCCCAAGATGCTTTATTTAATTTTTCAATCCTCTCAACCTCATATAAGAAATTAATGATATAAAATGGTCACATAATATTAACAATAATATTAAAAGCATATAATATAATACTAAAATTGTGCCTAGGGTTAGGGTCGTTACAGTATGTATCTCATGATTATTATAAGCCCTTCAAATCTCTTCAAAAACCATTTATTTCTCAAACTGTTTTTCCTTGAAGAATGTTGATGCAGGCGCTGCAAAGGAGCTAATGGCACACTTGGTCAATTTGCAATCTTCCATTAGTGAAGTTAACAAGTATGCATCTTCTCTCGTCAATAATTGTTTCCTTCAAGTTTCATATGCATTCTTATATCAAGCTAAGCATGAACTGATTGCCATCATGTTTTATTTCATGTTTTTGTTGTTATTTGCATAGTACGTTACAAAAGAACTAGCGCAATTGATCTTAAGTGTCTGCAATTGTATTATGTTTTTGCTTGATTTGGGGTTTGGAGCTATGAAATAGTTGTTTTGCATTGGAAATAGAATCTGTAATATTAGACATGAATGGTTCTACCGGCTTGCATATTTTGTGTGGTGCAACAAAGTAACCGGGAGAACACCATGCCACATGGCTTTAGCTGATGTGGTGGGTAGGGTTTGTGAAAATTAACCTTTACTTTAAGTATATAGATATGCTACTAAATGGAGAGGACCCATCGACATGGCTAATATCTAAACAAATCCTCTCTCCAGTAGCATTACATACACTGAAAAGTCCGGTTCCCTTGATGTATCCTGTGTCATTTGTTTGATGATGAGACTCTCCTTTGTCCTAGATGTTGATTGCAGGTGCGAACAGTACTTGATATTGGTTGCGGGTTTGGTAGCTTGGGGCTCATTTGCTGTCGTTGAACCTAATGTCGTTGATGGGTGGAGAGGTGTCGGAACTGACTTTCGCAAAGTCTGGCCCCACGGTAATTCTACTTGCTGGTCTGCAAGGTATTGGAAAGACCACTGTTAGTGCAAAATTAGCTTTGTACCTCGAGAAACAGGTTCATTTTTCAACTCTCTCTCAGGCATATGAATAATGCAGCTAGATGAATTAGTGGTGATTTTATTGTTCATCTTGGACTTAGATCTTACCTTGTTTACGTTGCAAAATGAAATGGATCATAGGGGAAGAAGTGCATGCTTATTGCTGGAGATGTGTATAGACCTGCTGCAATCGATCAACTTGTGATTTTGGGGAAAAGGGTATTCAACTTTTCATTCTTTACTTTATTTCATGTACACTTTATCTAGCTCTCAATTTGCTTTGCTTTTGTATGGCTGTTGTTTAAAATGCTGAAAAGGCTTACGAATCGGTGATATCTTTTGAGGTAAACCATAATACTCGGATACATTGGTGTGGAAATTCGCACTTTAGTTGTTCTCTTCTCATGCTTGGTTAACATGCGACTAGTATTTTCTATTTCAGCAATGATTTACATGGTTATGTGAGCCAGCACCAGTTTAAGTCCGTCATGCTTAATAGCTCAAAGAAAAAACAAGTGAAAACATGGACAAGAAGATTAAATCCTGAAATATGTTCTTATTAATTTTATATATAGCACGCTATCCATTGCGAACATAATTCTTGATCCATTCTTATATTTGGCTGCCGTATGGGAGTTAGTAGTGCTGCCATTGCACATGTTCTTTCCCAGTAAGTTCTATCTTCAGATTTACTCAATTATTTCGTTTCAAACTCAGAGATCCATTCATTCCAGCAACGTTTATCTATGCGATTGGTTCTCAGCGTATTGTAATGTAATTCGCAGGTACTTAATAACACTGTTCCTCATTGTTCGGTTGTTGAAAGAAGTTGATCTATTACCTCCAAGCTTTGGAGAACTGCAGTTCAGTCGGTTTTTCAGAAGTGGTAAGAAGGGAGGCCATTTGTCAATTGTGGCTGATTCAACATTAGGATTTTTCTTTTTATTTCTTTTTCCAAAAGAAATTTCCCACTTATTTCTTCTTTTAAATATCTTCTTAAATTTATTATTATGAATAATTTCATTAGTTTTGAATCACTGGCCTTTCTAACATGTTCTGCTTCTTGGGCACAGGTTCCTTATTATTGTGTAGGGTAGTAGCTGCAACTATATGTGTCACTTTGGCTACATCACTGGCTTCACGGCTGGGTTCAATACATATGGCTGCATTCCATATTTGTGTACAGGTTTAGCTAGTATCTGTTGGAAATTAAATTATAAGCACCACAGATTAAACAACGATTTAATCAACAGTAGGGGATTTTATTGATCAAGTCAAAACGTACCAATTAAGCCAATAGCAAAACCGAAAGCCAAAGAACAGGATCAGGAAAACAGACAGAAACAAGAAGAACAAACAGTTAGAAAACTTATCGTGATTTGATCGAGTCGCCTTAGGAAGACTGTCCTAAGAGAAAATATTGCCCCCAATTGGTGTAACTCAGGTACAGGCAAATTTCTCCGAGGATAAAACGATCACGAACTACGTACCACAAAGCAGCACACAGGTAGGTAGTCACCGGCGGTCCTATCTCAGTCGCCTTGAATCTCACGAACTAATCTCTATGAACGGGAGTAATCGATCAATGAATAAAAGCAAGAGAATTGTGTTTCTCTTCAATATTCATGTACCAAAAACGGCTGAGAGGAAGAGAGTATTTATACATGTGGTACAAATTAGGTTTAAGGCTTAATTAGACCTAAAAACCTGATTTAATTCGGCCCAGGATTTCACCAACCCGTCACAAGCGCGGCCGCCCTAGGGGCATGCGCGACCGCGCTCAAGGTCAGACAGATTTGGTGGAGCTACGGTAGAGAAGCGCGGCCGCCCTCAGGGCTTAGCGCGACCGCGCTAGAGGGCAGTAACTCCGACGTGAAATTCCCCTTTGCCTAGTTCAACGCAAGCCAATTACCCTCCAAGGCAATATGACTATGAACTTAAACACCACATATGCAAATATTCCAACAATCCCCCACAAGTTCATAGAAATATGACGTGTACAGATTGTCCATTGCCATGCTTTCAATAATGGTACCTTCCGGCTTGAACCACTACCTATGTTATCCAACGCAAACCTCCACAGGACCAGATGAACGGGTGTCTTGAATCTGATGCCTTTGGATGTAGAGGCCTTTCTTTGGTAACAAACACGACAAAAGCTATGATAGGCCCTCTATCGAACACTTGACGCTTATAAGCCATACGTCCCGATCCTCTATCATGAGTGCTTTCAAGGAATAACCCAAATTCCTCTAGTTGCGGCCAACAACAACACTCACTTAGCTGGGCATCTCAGAAGATGTACTGCTAGCATCTTGTCTAAAAGACTTGATCCCATTCAAAGTTCCAAACTTTTACTAAATTAGCGTGCCAATGAGCACCTCTAGGCTATTCAGGGGATAGACTCAGACATGTAAAATGTCAATCTATTATTTGGTGCTCCGACTCACCCCACAGCTTGTTATTACCACATTGAATCTCCTTTGTGGGATCTCCACTCGGGTAGATTGGGTTGCTCTTGCGTTTGAGTCGAGACGGGGTTCGATCCCATCCCCAACCTAGATTTTTGAACAAGAGCAAATTCTAGCCCTTTGGTTAAAGGATCAATTTGGGTTATCCTTGGTACCAACATAATCAACAGCTATCACCTTCCGAGACACTAGATCCCTTATAGATTTTAATCTAATTTGGATGTGCCTCCTAGTTTTACGGTTGTACTTGACACTTTTCGGTTTCTCAATTATGGCGGTGTTGTCACAATGTACGAGAGATAACGAGGCATGGGCTTGCGGACCATGGGCAACTCGGACATAAGTCCTCGAAGCCATTCGGCTTCCAATCCGGTAGTGTCAAGGGCAACTAATTCGGCCTCAAAAGTAGACCTAGACAACGAGTTTGTTTGGTCGACCTCCCGGCGGCTGCGGCTCCGCCTAAGGTGAAAACATACCCGTACGGCCCATAACTCCCGGAGTTAAAGGCAATCCGGCTAGCATCACTATATCCTTCAAGCACAGTAGGATATCTACCGTAATGCAGCCCAAGGGAAATCGTTCCCTTCAAGTACTTGAGAACTCTATCAAGAGCTTCCCAATGTGCTTTATTTGGACATTGAGTATATCTAGCCAACCTAGTAACCGAATAGGATATATCCGGTCTAGTACAATTGGCAAGATACATCAAACTTCCAATAATTTGAGAATATCTCAAGCGAGCCATCGGTACTCCACTTTCATTCTTAGTAAGTGCCGCTGAAGGATCATATGGAGTCTTAGCTACTTTGCAATTCTTATAACCAAATTTCTCAATTACACTTTCAGTATAATGAGATTGCGATATGGTTATGCCACTAGTTGAACGAGTCAACTTAAGGCCAAGAATCACACTAGCTACTCCCATATCCTTCATCTCAAACTTACTTTTCAAGAATTCCTTAGTAGTACTAATTATCCTCATATCCGTTCCAAACAACAGAATATCATCGACATACAGACATAAGACAATACTACTATCACCAATACTCTTGCTATAGACACACTTATCAAACTCATTAGTAACAAAGCCAAACGATGAGACAATTTTATCAAATTTCTCATGCCATTGCTTAGGGGCTTGTTTAAGTCCATACAAGGACTTAACAAGTTTACAAACCTTTCTCTCATTGCCAGGGGCCTCAAAACCTTCAGGTTGATCCATATAAATTTCTTCCTCTAGATCGCCATGCAAGAAAGCGGTCTTAACATCCATCTGATGGATAGGAAGATCATATACGAAGCTTGATGCGATAAGCATTCGGATTGTAGTCATTCTAGCAACTGGCGAATAGGTATCGAAATAGTCTATTCCCTCCATTTGCTTGAATCCCTTAGCCACTAACCTAGCCTTAAACTTGTCAACGGTTCCATCCGGTTTCAGTTTCCTTTTAAAGACCCACTTACATCCTATCGTGCTACAACCAGGAGGGAGATCGACCAATTCCCATGTCCCATTAGAGACAATAGAATCCATCTCACTCTTAACAGCATCCTTCTACTGCTTGGCATCAGAAGTAGCCATAGCAGCCTTGAAGGTTAGAGGATCACCCTCAACATTGTAAATGATGAAATCACTTCCAAAGTCCTTGGTGGTCCTTGCCCGTTTGCTCCTTCTTGGTTCAATCTCATCATCAGAATGAGTTGCACTGGAATCAACCCCCACATTTGCCATCTCCTCTACTTGAGCAGGAATGGAATTAGTGGTTGGGTTAGATTCCTTAGGAAGTCCGTTCTTCATAGGAAATACATCCTCAAAAAATGTTGCATCACGTAACTCAACTATAGAGTTCACATCTATGCCAGAAATTTCAGATTTTATAATAAGAAATCTCAATGCATAACTTGTTTCAGAATAACCTATAAAGATAGCATCAACAGTTTTAGGTCCAAGCTTTTTCCTTTTATGTGCGGGTACAAGTACCTTTGCAAGGCACCCCCACACTTTTAAGTGTTTCAAGCTAGCTTGTCGACCTCTCCAAAGTTCAAACGGACTTTCCTTTCTATGCTTAGGAGGGACTCTATTCAGAATATGGCAAGCCGTATTCAAAGCCTCTCCCCACATATATTTGGGCAGTCCAGAACTTATGAGTAAACTGTTAATCATATCAGTAAGGGTTCTATTCTTACGTTCAGCAATACCATTAGATTGAGGAGTATAGGGAGGAGTCTCTTCATGTACTATTCCGTTTTCTTGGCAATAATACATGAAGGGATTAGACTCATATTCACCTCCTCTATCAGACCTTAACCGCTTAAGTTTCTTGCCAGTTTGTGTTTCTGCTTCGTTCTTAAATATAATGAATTTATCTAATGCTTCATCCTTAGAATTAAGCAAGAACACATAACAGTATCTACTAGCATCATCAATAAAGGTGAGAAAGTATTTCTTTTTGTCTTTGGTCAACACACCATTAAATTCACAAATATCAGTATGAACTAAATCTAGAATTTCAGAATTTCTCACAACCGACTTAAACGGACCTTTTGTAGATTTAGCTTCAACACATACATGACATTTAGAATTCTTATCAATAGCATGTTTAGGAATAATATCTAAGTTCATCATTCTTTTCACAGAATCATAGTTAATATGTCCTAACGACCATGCCAAACATTTGAAGATTGATGGAATAAGAAACAGGATAATCAATAGAACTAAAATTATTGTGCGAACAAACATCAGTTTCAACTCTAATTTTAAATAAACCATCCGAGGAATAACCTTTCCCCACAAAACTACCAGAATCCAAAATTTTAACCTTATTACATTTAAATGAAATCTCAAATCCTTCCCTAACTAGACTAGAACCACTAATAATGTTGCGACGAATATCAGGAACGTGATACACTCGTTGCAAGGAAAGAATGCGCCCATTAGGAAACCTCAGGTCCACGCGTCCAATTCCAAGCACCTTTGCAGCACTAGAGTTCACCATCGTCCTTTGATCTACCACGGTCGGGTGGTAAGATACAAATAGCAATTTATCGGCCTGAAACGTGCACATTTGCCCCAGTGTCAACTAGCCGCTCGTTGGGTTCACGGACGATAAAGAGTTCGGGACAAGAAGTTACATACTTTGTAACATTGCGAGGTCGAGCATCAACTCCCGGGTGCGTCGAGTCGGGATCATCATAATCCTTCGGACCCAACACCATGTTGACAGCAGGATGGTCATCAGCAGAGCCTTGTGGTCCTTTTCCTTTCTTGGACGGGCAGTCCCTAGAAAAGTGTCCACCTTCTCCACAATTCCAGCAGTTCTATTTTGCTTTTGGCTTCCTAAAGTTATTTTTCTTAACTTTAAGTTTATCATGGTTTTCTTTATCCTTAGAAGTTTTCACACCTTTTCCTTTAAACTTGCTTTTACCGGTTACCATATTGGCAGCAGCCTCCACAGGTACGCTAGGTTGGTTACCATTATGCACCTCCTAAATCGCAATTGCATTCATCAATTCATTGAGTGTCAAGTTTCCAGTACGATGCTTGAGGGTCATACCGAATTCCTCCCAATATCGAGGAAACTTCTCAATGATAGCCATGACAACGAACTTATCAGGAAGTCCCATGTCAGCATCCTTGAGTGACTGCAAAATGATTTGGAGTTCGTGCACTTGGTCGGTAACCGACTTTCCCTCACTCATGTGATAATTCAGGAACTTTCCCACTTGGTACTTTTCCACACCGGAGTCATCGGTGCTGTACTTCGTGGAAAGCGTTTCCCAGCGGTGACGCGACGGTGAGAGGAGCGAGCAATAAACATCAAAGAGTGCATTCGACAAGGCGACGAGAATGCATCCTCGAACAACATCATCCTGCTCCTTCCACAGTTTAACATCGGCCACATTAACTGGATCATCACCATTCAGAGCGGGACATTTGGATGTCAGCATACCAGACATACCCTTAATTGACGGCCAGATCTTCATGCGTTCAGACCAACGCTTGAAGTTCTTACCACCAAACTTCTCCGGAAGATCGGAGGTGTCAACTAGGGACTTAAAGGGAGAGCTAGAGGAACCACCAGACATGATCAAATAAAACTATTTTCTCTTAGACTGTTGGAAATTAAATTATAAGCACCACAGATTAAACAACGATTTAATCAACAGTAGGGGATTTTATTGATCAAGTCAAAACGTACCAATTAAGCCAATAGCAAAACCGAAAGCCAAGGAACAGGATCGGGAAAACGAGACGAAACAAGAAGCACAAACGGTTAGAAAACTTATCGTGATTTGATCGAGTCGCCTTAGGAAGACTGTCCTAAGAGAAAATATTGCCCCCAATTGGTGCAACTCAGGTACAGGCAAATTTCTCCGAGGATAAAACGATCACGAACTACGTACCACAAAGCAGCACACAGGTAGGTAGTCACCGGCGGTCCTATCTCAGTCGCCTTGAATCTCACGAACTAATCTCTATGAACGGGAGTAATCGATCAATGAATAAAAGCAAGAGAATTGTGTTTCTCTTCAATATTCATGTACCCAAAACGGCTGAGAGGAAGAGAGTATTTATACATGTGGTACAAATTAGGTTTAAGGCTTAATTAGACCTAAAAACCTGATTTAATTCGGCCCAGGATTTCACCAACCCGTCACAAGCGCGGCCGCCCTAGGGGCATGCGCGACCGCGCTCAAGGTCAGACATATTTGGTGGAGCTACGGTAGAGAAGCGCGGCCGCCCTCAGGGCTTAGCGCGACCGCGCTAGAGGGCAGTAACTCCGACGTGAAATTCCCCTTTGCCTAGTTCAACGCAAGCCAATTACCCTCCAAGGCAATATGACTATGAACTTAAACACCACATATGCAAATATTCCAACAGTATCATCACTTCTTGCTGATGGACTGGCTGTTGCTGGACAGGGGAAGTTATCTCCTTATCTCTCGCCTTTTTTTCTGCTCTTTTTCTAAAATTTTCTTGAACTTTTTTAAAAAAAAATCTGAAGTTATTTATCTAGGATTATTGTGTTACTCCAATAAGGCAATAATTGCTAGTGCATTTGCTAAGAAGAACTATGAGAAGGTAACATCAGCTGCTTCCCGAGTATTACAAGTATATGCTTTGGCTTTGTTATTACTCCCTCCGTCCCTAAATGAATGTCCATTTACCTTGAGGGACATTTGCAGAAAAAAGTTTACATTTAAGCATTTTTAGTAGTACAATTGCATAAAACCCCTTAAGTTGCCCATCTTTCATATTCAGTACTTTGAAAGAACTATGAATAAGGAATTGGTAAATGCAGGAGGCTTATTATTGTATTATTGTAAATAGACTTGTTATACATTAACCTTACTGATAGTACTTTGAATGAAATTTTTACAGGAGGCTTATGCAAACAAATTACGTGAAGTTAATGGCCTGGAACCTACAACCCAAGTCAATGATGTATTGTGCCGAGGATGTGACATTAGTTGTGCTACACCTAGTTCTGACGGGGCATCAAATATCCCAACGAATGCATCTCATTTCAATGACGGTGATGGTAATGGTGAGACCGATGACATTATCTAGTTGATATGTTTTTAGAGAATAATTTGTTTTAGAGTGACTAGCCTATTATTATTTAGGACAAAGAATGGTAGTTTTTGTTTTTTGAAACCTGGACAAAGAATAGTAGTTGGTTACCAAGTTCTTGGTATATATTTTGGACAATGACAATTTTAGGTACTTGGTATATATTTTGGACAAAGAATGGTTGTTGGTTACAAGTTTATATAAAACTTGTGTTTATGCATATGAGTATTTTATTTAACTTGTGTTTATGCATATGAGTATTTTATTTATTTTTAGCATATGAGTATTTTATTTATTTTTAGTTTTTATGAAAAAAGTAGCAATTGCGAAAATAGAATTTATATAAATTTTGAGAATTCTATAAATTTCGGGAAATGTTTATGCGATGGCTAGTGCCATCTCTAAAGCACATTTCAAAAAATTTTGGCGAACTATGTGATGGATGTTTCCATCGTATAGAATATAAAATATACGATTGCAATTGCAGTCACATAATCAGGTTTTATGCGATTGTTGACAACTATATGCGATGGCTAAGACCATCTTTGTGTGATGACTATATGCGATGGTTAATACCATCTTTGTTGTGGACTATATGCGATGGCATTTTATTTTAAAAATAATATTTTTATTGAAAATAATAATTATCTTATAAGATTAGATTAACCATTGCATAAGGTGTTACGCATTATGCGATGGTCGTGGCTGTCGCATATACCTTTAGCGACAAGGCCTAAGGCGACGGCCCTTTTGATGAATTTTGCAATCGTATAAAGAATATGCGATGGTTTATAGACATTATGCGATGGCCGAAAGCCATCGCAAAAAGTAAGTTTTCTTGTAGTGGGAGGCTCTAGGCCGATCCTAGATTTGATGTTTTATACCACTCTAACAATCAATTAGAAAGGGAAGAGGAAGATTACCTCGTGTGAAGTGACTCGAACAGAGTTTCGACTCAAGTTTAGAGTCAAATCTTGATGTGGACAGAGCTTCGCCTCGGTCCTTTATTCAAGCTTCGATGTTTGTTTATCAACAAGGTTGACAAACAAACTTTAGGTGATTTTAGGGGTGATTTACAGGAATCGTTCAGGGAGAGAAACCAGTAAATGTGGGGGTTTTATCTTGAAAAGTCTGGGATCCGAAATACTGAAAGTCTTCAAGTATTTATAGGTGTTGGAGATGAGAAGGTGGAGAGATAAAACCTCCTGGGAAGGTTCCAGAACCCAAAGCTCATTGGATGGCCGGATTGATAAAGTTTTATCCCGAAAGAGGTTGAAATCGACGAGGAAACTGGCTTCTGCACGTTTGCAGAAGCATTGTATCGCGCGAGACACGTACATCCCGCGCGAAACAAGGCTGTCAATGGACAATTATGTCCTTTTCTCATTATCTCGTATGCAGTTTAGTCCAAACTAACGGTCGTTAGCCAAAACTTAACGAAACATGGCGAAATGATGGATTTCTACTCTTGACTCAAGGCGAGACTTTAGAGTGGTATTAATCTGCTCCGATGGTTTCAGAATGGGGTGTCTACAGAGCCCCTCGTCGACAAGTCTTATGGAAGAAGTCATGTCGACGATAGAAAAGACATCATTCTGAACATCGCGATGGTCGAGCCGCACGGCTTCCTACGTATCTCTATCGGAAAATCAGACCATAACGTAGTTCGACTCCAAAACACGAAAAGACTGTTTTAGGTATTTTGAAAATCATTTTGAAAATTGAGGAGATTTTGTTTTTTTTTTTTTAAAAAGGCAAATTCATACTGAGGAATCAAATCAAGACCCAATTCTGAATATACTGTACGTACGAAGATTCGCACATGCGGGCTCCGAACCTGCGGGGAAATATGTTAGAAAACAAAGGCTTACCTGTCCGGCCCTTTGAGTCATGTTGGTTTTGTGACGATTCGCCTGTTTGGGCTCCGAATCGGGATTTTTGTTGGGGATGACGATTCACCGGTCTGGGTGTTGAATCGGGCTTTTCTTTTGACGATTCACCTGTCTGGGCATTGAATCGGGATTTTTATTTTGACGATCCACCTGTCTGGGCATTGAATCGGGATTTTGATTTTGACGATCCACCTGTCTGGGCGTTGAATCGGGCTTTTGATTTTGACGATCCACCTGTCTGGGCATTGAATCGGGCTTTTGTTTTTGACGATCCACCTGTCTGGGCGTTGAATCGGGCTTTTGATTTTGACGATCCACCTGTCTGGGCGTTGAATCGGGCTTTTGTTGAAATGACGGTCCATAGGATATGGTACCGAGCTTTTTGATGGAGTGGCTTACTGTCTTCAACCAACCAATGGATAATTCGCCTATCTGGGTTCTGAATTATGTGAGACAACTTGATCTGGGATCAATCATTTCGAGCGACTGGTGCCGTATTGGGCGATTGTGTGGGTGCCACATTCGGCTCGTTCCGTGACTTGCGGTCCCGATTTTTCCATGTTTCCTTGCTAAGGTATCATTTTCAAGGGTAAATGTGTCAAAATTTTGAATTTGGACGTTGCGTAGACGCTTATTGTCGAGGACAATTTCATATATTTCCAGAGGGGTTGTCCCGCGCGATATGGCTTGTACCATGCGAGACAGTGACTGTCGAGGCAATATAACAACAATTGTTGCTTATTTTAAAAACACCCATTTTCAAATTTTCTCTCCAAGCTTGAGCCAAGGCATTTTTCTCTGAGATTTTTGGTGCTTTTCTTGTTGTTTCTTCCTTCAATCAACCTTTAATCCCTTCTTCTTCCATCATCAATGGCGCAAGAGAGAAAGAACCCAACCTTCGGTAGCCATTTGCTCGGGAAGGACTATCCAAGGGACGACCTCACTTTTGATCGGAATATGCACATTTCTCATGCCATTCGCGAGGGTTTGGTAAGAGTTTCTTTTTCCACTCTTGCTTTATGCTCCACATTGCATTGAATTCGTTATATTTTGAATCCCAATTTCATCAAATTGGCCATTTTCTATTTTTGCCTTAGAACTTGGTTCTATGTTGATTGCATGCTTCGTTTTTGTTGATTGTTGGGGTTGCATTGTGTATTTATGACTTCCCTACCTATCATGGATTGTAGGAGGGATCAATTTAGATAGTCGAATGCATCTTTGGGCATGGCTTTTCAATGTGCACGCCAAGTGTTCGATGAAATACCTCAATGAAAATTTTCTTGAATTTCTTTGAATTTCTGCCGTGGGATGATCTCTAATGTTGCTCCCTTGCTTTTCCTCTGTTTTGCAGTCGTATAGGCCAACCAAAAACTGTCGTGGGAGCCCGAAGTTTGCCAAGGCTTTGTGGGACAAAGTCAAGGACTTGAACGGGGTTCGGGCTAGGATGGCTCAAACGGGGCTCCTTACTTTTGTTGATAACATCCGCGTGATGATGCGGATTCCTCAAGTCCTTCAGGCGATCAGGGAGAGATGGTGGGACACTACCCACACGATCCATCTTCGCTTCGGGGAAGCTACTATGACCACGACGGATTTTCTTGCTATTACCGGGTTGGAGTTCACCGGCGTTCCCCTCCCAAAGACTACTGGTTACAAGCCTGCGAGTCCAGCCGTATGGAGGCAGTTGATTGGTTTTGCCCCTAACAAGGTTAAGGGGTTTGCTGCTGAGTTATCACCCCTTCGTGCTCAACTTGAGGCTTATGCGGACAAGCCAAATGCGGATGCAGATCGGTTGGTGAGGGGTGCTCTCTGATATATTCTATCAGAGACTATCTTTGCTAACCATTCTTCTATGGCTCGCCTTGCTCTCTTGGGGTTGTTGGTTGATCTGGATGCGGTGAGGACGTATGATTGGGGCTCAGCTGGGCTGGCCTTCTGTTATCACGCCATGGATGAGGCGTGTAGGCATACCAAGGATACTATGTCTGGGTATTCTTATGTTGGGGAGGTATGCTTTTGATTCTGTCTTTGTCCTTTATCTTTACCCTTTACCTGAGTTTTGTACTTAATTTGTTCTGCTTTCTGGTACAGATATGGGGATATGTTGTCTTTGGATTGTACAAGTTTGAGCTAGACAGCCGGGACCCTCTGTTTCCAGATATCAGGGGGTGGAGCCATCCCAACCGGACTGTAGATGAGGAGGAGGGAGATCAGGACTGGACCCTGACTATTGCGGAGGCGCGGGCCATGCTGGATACCTTTGAGTTTGAGCGGCTGGCCTGTATCCGTGGACCTTGGTGTACCGAGAGGTTCACCGGGCTTGGGATGCTACCGAGATGCGAAGGATCTTGGTATCGCTGGAGGGGGATGCCATGTATCTAGGCGAGCGAGTCTTTCCTCAGCATGGTCGGGTTTTACTGCCATATAGGGTGCCCGAGGATCCGCCGAGGGCGATGTACCCCACCCACTTCATTCCTGACGATGATTATGCCGATCTTGAGAATGGTTGTGAGGCGGCTGATTGCGTTGTCCAGGGAGCTTCATATGAGGAGTCCCTGCCTCGCCTGATGGGTCCCCTTGTGGTGGGTGATAAGCGGTCTCATGCCCGAGCTTCTACTTCTATCTCAGCCTCAGGTTCGTCAGCCCCAAGCTCTTCTTCACAGTATGTAGGTTATGTGCCTTTCGTGCCGGATTATGGTCCTCCGAGCTATACGTACATGATGGGGAGCATGCCGATGGTGGGCCATATTGCGGCCCCGGATCAGATTCCTGAGAGTTATCGCCTCCCTTCTGGTGCCTCTTCGGTATATTTCTGTTCATATTATTTCCCGTAATCGTCCATATATGTGTATATGTCCGATCCTTTTTGAGGGTTTTTCCCTTTGTGATCAGGTCATCATGTCCGCGGCTGATTACAATCGTGGGGAGAGCAGGATGGCCGGCTTGATGGCCCTGGTATCTGATCTGTCTGAGCGGCTGTTTCACAAGGCGGCCTCGGCGGCGTCGACTATTACCTCTTCAGTGACCCCAACCTGCGGAGCCAAGCGGTCTAGGAGGGATGGTAGCCCCAACGGTGGCGAAGGCGGAGGTGCCGGCGGCTCGGGCGACTTGATGGCGTGATCCCCTTTTTCTCCTCATTCATTTCTTGAAAACTTGTAAATATTGGCCGTGTGGGCCCAGACAATTTTTCTTTCTTTTGTACCTGTTAGCACGTAGGTAGCAAAAAAAACAAGGTTTTCTTATTTTCCTAATCCTAGGTCTAGTTAATTTTTTAACTTTCTCGACTTTCGTGATGGAAATGAAATGACCATTCGGGTCAAAGTTTTGAGCTTGGTTTTTGGTGCCTGCGCTGCATATTAGGAATTGCTTTTGCAGGTTTCGAGACTTGCTTCGTCAAGTCGGGGCTAGATCATTTATTTGTGCAGGAAAGTTGCTGAAGTTTCCGAAGGGTTGTATCGCGCGGGACAAGGTATCTCGCGCGAGACACGCTACTCAGGAGGAATTCTTTTCTTTTTTGGACAGGATTCTGTCAGTTCTCCCTATATATAAACACCCTGTGGTCCGGCCAGATAACTCATTCTAGCCTCTCAAACTCAAGAGACATTCTGTTAGGGTCGAATTCTTGCCTTCTTTTCCAACCTTGTGATCCATGGCTTCCAAGGAGATCGTCCCAACGTCCATGATTGTTGATGATTTTTCTCTGTCGTCTGACGTAGTCGAAGCATTCAAGCAAGCATCAAGAGATTTTGTGAGGTCGTTTCGCAATCGATCTCGCAATAAGTTTATAGCAGAATTCGGATTCAGAATCCTTTTTACCTTGAAGAACCTCCAACCGGATTGGAATCTTCTGCAGGGTGCTGCTCGATTTTGGGATCCTTCTGTTCATCTCTTTAATTTTTCTCTTAATGAGATGGTGCCTACTGTTGAGGAATTTGCCATTATCTTGGATATGCCGTTGACTAGTGAGATTGTTGTTCCTAAATACAATAGGAATCATTCAGAGGCTTTGAACGAATTGCTAGGAATCCCCCTTGACACTTGCCGTGAGTTGGCTCGATGCAGATGGGTTGATTGCTCTTCTTTTCCCGAACGCTTCAGTGGAGATTCAGATGACGAGGTCTTCCATGTCTACAAACGGAACTTTTTGGCCCTTTCTCTTTTCGGAGATGTTTTGTTCACGTGCAGGGAAGGTTTGGTTGACTCCCAATTAGTGGAATTTGTTCTGCAGGCTAGGAAAAGTTCTAGGAACATTATCCCGCTAATCTTGGGTGAAACCCTGCATGGTCTTGATGAGCTGCATAAGACCGGTGCCATGACTCAAGGGAGTCCTCTTCTGTTGACTATTTGGCATAGGGAACATCACAAGTTGGTAGATCCTCCGTTGGATTATTCTCCCTTTATGTATCATATGAGGAAGTTGCTGATCAAGGATCTCTCGGTGGATGAGTGGGCCAAGTTGATTGCAAAAGCTGCCACTGCAGATATCATTTGGTGTCCACCTTATTGGAGATTGAACAAGTATGTTGCCAATACCAAGGGTTTCGACAGGGTTGTTCTCCCGGGTTTGCGAGATTCCTCCTTTTATTTTCCCAAATGGGTGCTTCGTCAGTTTGGCCAGCAGCAGGACACTTTTCTTTGCGAAGGAGCTCCTCGTGAAGTGTCTTACATAGGTGTGGAGTTTGCAAAGGTGCTAGCTCAAGCATGGGGTAAAGGAACTAATCGAGATCGTTGGTCAAACCTTCGGACTTTTGGTGCGAGTGTCTTCTTATCTGACAAGTATTTGGATTGGTTCCTTCATACCGGTCACCCAAGTATGGAGAAGATTGATGATCTGCGGCTTTCACTGTTAGGAGATTCTTTCGTGACGAGCAGTATTTTGAGAAGGAGCGAGGCCCAGTCTGATCCTGCTAATGTACGGACTGACCCAACTCAAGATTTTCTTGATGGGGATTGGTACGAGCAACGAGGCAAGGGTCTCCCTGGAAAGATGCAAGCCTTGGATAGGCCCAATGTCTTCAAAAGGATTTCGGGATCTATTTTCAATCGCCTTTAGGGATGCTCTGCTTCGAAGGGTCCGGAGCGCAAGAGAGATCGAGATGACGGGGGTGATCATGTCCGTCAGCCTACCAAGTCAATGAAAGGCTAGATCTTAAGGAGTACCAAGAGATTGCTTTGATAGATCAATAGTTTTATTTATTAGTATTTTTTTTCAAGTTTGTTAGCTTAGAAAATTAGTCGTTGTGGTTAGGATTTCCCTTTTGTTATTAATAAAATGCATTTGGTTAATAAAAGGACAAAATTTGATTTATTTATTTGATTAGACCGAACCCGAAGGCTGCCTATGTTCCTCTTTTACAGCAATTAAATAAGAGGCTCAGGTCTAACGTAGTTCATTTTTGAGAGAAAAATGACAAAATACAATTTCAGGCCGAAGGGAAGTCTCGCGCGAGACAAGCCCCCCCCCCTTTTTTTTAAATGTACACCCTGGCTTTTGCCTAGACTGCCCCTTCGGGTTTTCCATCTAGCGGGCTTCTTTTCTTGTGCAAGCTCTAACTTTTGCCTAAGCCGTCCCCTTCGGGATTTTTCAGCCTAGTGAGCATTTTTTTTAAGAGGCCAAGTCACGCGAAGTACTTCTTGAGCTTGTCCATGTTGACCGGCTTCGGTAGCTGATCCCCGCCTAAGTCCACATGCTGAAGGGCTCCCCCAGAGAATATCTTCTTCACGATGTAGGGTCCTATCCATCTTGGTCCCCATTTGCCTAAAGGGTTGAAAGGTCCAGGACGATGCTCACGGAGGACCAGATCGCCTACTCTGATATTCCTTGTCTTGACCTTTTTGTTGACAGCTCTTGTCATTCTTCTTTGGTAAGCTTGAGTGTGCTCGGCTGCTTTCAGCCTCTTTTCGTCTAGCAAGGCTAACTCTTCGTGTCTGCTTTCTAGCCAGTCGACTTCATTCACTTGGTTTTCTAGGAGAACCCTCAGTGATGGTATTTCCAATTCTATCGGCAAAACAGCCTCCATTCTGAATGTAAGGGCATAGGGAGTCCCCCCTGTAGCTGTTCGAACTGAAGTGCGGTATCCCCAAAGTGCGAAGGGTAGCTTGTCAGGCCAATCTTTTCCAGTGACTGCCATTTTTCTGATGATGGTTTCGATTGTTTTGTTTGCGGCTTCAACTGCTCCATTCGTTTGAGGCATGTAAGGAGATGACTTATGCCGTGTGATTTTGTACTCTGTTAATAGGCGATCGGTTTCTTTCTCGAAGTGAGAGCCATTATCAGATATCATCTCTTGCGGGACCCCGTATCGGCAGATGATGTTGTGCTTGATGAATTCTACTACCTTTTTGGCATTCAAAATTTTGTAGGAGGCGGCCTCGATCCATTTAGTGAAATAGTCGATGGTTACTAAGACGAAACAGTGTCCATTGGCTCCTATGGGTGTGACCTTTCCAATCACATATATACCCCATGTTGAGAACGGCTAAGGAGATGTCATAGGGTACAACAAGGAAGGCGGTGCGTGTTGAAGGTTGGCGTGTATCTGACACTTATGGCATTTCTTGACCATGCTGGTACAGTCGGCTTCCATGGTTAACCAAAAGTACCCTTGTCTGATGATCTTTTTAGCAAGCATGTTTCCGCTCATGTGGGTTCCACATACACCTTTATGAACATGGTCCATTATTTCTTGAGCCTCTTCTTCGGTGGCACAAAGGAGGTTTCCTTGGGAGTATTTTTTGAATAGACGGCCAGCAATGATGACGTAGTTAGCTGCCAGCCTCTTAAGGGAAATTTGAGTCTTCTTGTCAGTCTCAGGCGGAACGGTTCCATCTAGGATGAAATGCCAAATGTCATAGTACCACGATTTCTTTTCGGAATCTTCAACAGTGGCACATTCGGATGACCACTTGTCTTTGCAGTCATGGAGATCTATAACGGCGCAGTAGGCAGGAGTTGCGCGTCAGGTTATTTTGAAGGGTTTTACTGCCTTTCCTGCAGGGATTTCAACCAAGGAAGCAAGTGTAGCCAATGCGTCAGCAAACCGATTTTTGTCTCTAGGAAGATAGTGGAACGAGATATTCTGAAATTGTTGCACTAATTCTTGAAGGTGGGTGTTGTATTTTTGAAGGGTTGGATCTTGGATCCTCCACTTCTTCAGTGTCTGATTGATGATCAACTGGGAGTCCCCAAATACCTCGAGCTCGGTCACGTTGCGTTCTAGAGCTGCCTCGAGCCCCGCTATGCAAGCTTCATATTCTGCGGTGTTGTTGGTGGCGCCAAAGTCAAAACGGATTGCTAGTGGAGTATAGATGTCGTCGGGATCTACTAACAACATTCCGATGCCCGAACCTTTCTTATTGGCTGCGCCATCAAAAAATAATTGCCACTTATTTTCGTCTTCTATACTCATGATGTCTTCATCAGGGAATCGCGGGTCTTCCCCCTTCACTTCGTCGCAAGGAAATTCGGTCAATTGATTTGCGAATACACTGCCTCTAACGGATTTCTGAGTGACGTAAGTGATATCATATCCCGCGAGCATGAAATACCATTTAGCCAGTCGCGATGACAAATTTGATTTGTCTAGGATGTATTTCAAAGGATCCATTCTTGCGATGAGATGAATCGGGAAGGCTTCCATGTAATGCTTTAGTCTCTGTGTTACCCAGACGAGAGCAGCGCAAGATTTATCGAGTGGAGAGTAGTTGATTTCGCTGTCTTGGAATCTGCGGCTGACAAAGTAGATCGCATTCTCTGTGTGCGAAGCTGGCTGTTCTTGAGCGAGCATAGCCCCTAGCGCATTGTCAGTAACTGTGAGGTATAATTTTAAGGGTTTTTCCTTGTGAGGTGGAACCAGGATGTGTGGGGAAGTTAAGTAGTGCTTAACTTCCTCGAATGCTTCTTGACATTCCTCGGTCCATTCTTGAGGTGCATTTTTCTAAAGTAGCTTGAAGATAGGATCGCACATTGTAGTCAGTTGATTGATGAATCGACTGATGTATTGGAGTCTGCCCATGAATTCCTTTACCTCTTTCTGTGTTCTGGGTGGAGGCATGTCTATGATGGCCTTTATCTTGGCGGGGTCTGCTTCTATGCCACGTTCGGTGACCATGTATCCTAAGACTTTCCCTTTGACCACTCCGAATGAGCATTTTGCGGGGTTGAGCCTCATCTTGTGTTGTCTCAGTCGATTGAAGAATTTTCTGAGATCTCTGAAGTGCTGACCATCTGTCCCCTTGGAGTGTATAATCATGTCGTCCATATATACCTCTATTTCTTTGTGGATCATGTCGTGAAATAGCGTTGTGACTGCCCTTTGATAAGTAGCTCCAGCGTTTTTCAGACCAAAAGACATGACCGTATAACAGAACGTCCCCCAGGGTGTGGTGAACGCTGTTTTGTGTTGGTCTTCTTCTGCCATGAGAATTTGGTTATACCCTGCGAAGCCATCTACGAATGAGCGGACTTCATATGCTGCGGTGGCGTCGACCAACATGTCTATTTTTGGTAGCGAGAAGTCATCTTTAGGGGATGCCTTGTTCAGGTCTCTGAAGTCAACACAGACTCGTATTTTTCCATTCGACTTGGCTACTTGTACTGTGTTGGCCAGCCATTCTGGATACTCAATCACTTTGATAAACCCTACGTTCTAGAGTTTCATGATCTCTTCTTTCACTTGCATTGACCATTCGGGCTTGATTTTGCGCAGTTTTTGTTTGACCGGCTTGATGTTGGATAGCAGCGGTATTTTGTGTTCTACGATCGACTGATTTAACCCAGGCATATATTTGTAGGACCAAGCAAAGACGTCGACATATTCTCTGAGGAGCTGCGTTAAGGTTTCCCTGTCTTCCCCTTTGAAGAAGCTGCCGATCTTTGTTTCTCTGGGGTCTTCTGTTGTCCCGAGATTAACCGTTTGCATTTCTTCATTGTCAATGGGGCCATTCTTTCCACAACGACCTACTTGCTTAGCTAATTCTTTTAAAATTTGTTTGTTTTCTTGATCTATCTCATCGTATGATTCATTATTAACTTGTTCGTTATATTGATTATTATTAGTTAATTCATCATTTATGATGTTAGCAATCTCAAGGTACTCGGAAAGATCAAAGTTTTCATTAAGGAAGTACGGGAATACATGTTCGGCTACCGCCTCAATTTCCTCTTGAGTGAGTTCCTCAGAGGTGGAGCCTGACTCTAAAGTGAAAGCTATAGGGCCTATCTTCCTGCGGGGATGGGGAGTACAACCAAGCTCTTTGATCATGAAGTCTTCATCAACAATTGGCCCCCAGGTGACGTGCCAGTTTAGAATTGGCTCATCACATTTCTAGATTAGCTTTGTGTAATCAGTAGTTGGAGCGTCCCCCTTGGAGATTGCATGGATCTGGCTGTCTTCTAACCGGCACAGGTTCTCGAACTGTCGCAACATGTCTTCTCCCAACACAAAGTCCCATTTGCTGGTCATTTCTGCCTTCGTGCCCCACGAATCTTTAAGGATTAGTGGAATGGGTTCTGTTTCATCTGGAGAAGCGTCGCAGTCGCTGAAAATTTCAAAGCCTGGTTGGCGCTTTCCTTTATCGTCAGTCCATGGTTCTGAAAAGATAAAATATGGGATGCTTTCCCCTTCCCGAACGAAGTAGCCGTTGAGCGTCTTTCGATATGGTTCGAGGTTGCAGTTCTTGACCTTTGGGTCATTGTAACATTTGTATGTGGTTCCTTCCCACTTGACTTGAGTGAAGTCCCACTCTTCTTCGTCACTTTCATCGTGGATGGAAATGACGTATCCTAGGCCATGCTTCGTGTGTGGTGGGGGAACAGGCGGTGGTTCCGTTATCCCTTGCAAGTGTCTGCCAAGTCCCAAGCCAGGAAAGTATCCTTTTGCTTGCATCATTCTCCAAACAGGAAGGTTTCCGGAAAACCGAAGTGCTTTAGAGTAGTCATTTTCGTTGCAAGTTTCTATGACATTCACAGTGCCTTCTTGCTCAATCTCGAAGCCACTGAACAAGTACTCGGATGTGCTGTGTTGTACCTCGAGGATAGGGCTAGCAGTAACCATTTCTCCATGTATGGTGACTATTGCATCGTTGTGTCTGAACTTGATGCATTGGTGTAGAGACGAAGGTACACCCTTTATGTCATGTAACCAAGGGTGGCCAAGCAGTAAGTTGAATGATGCTGGGATGTCGATGACTTGGAATTCGATGCTCATTGTGACTTGCCCCATTTCTATAGGTATCACGACTGAACCCAAAGCAGTTCTAGCAGTACAATCATAGCCTCGTACGGTGTGCCCTGAGGGCTTAAGGTCTTTGTGGGTGACACCTAATGATGATAAGGTCTTCTTTGGAAAGACATTGATTGTAGAACCATTGTCGACTAGAATGTGTGGCATCCGGTATCCATTCACCTTGGCAGTTATGTATAGGGCCTCATGATGATTGTTCCCATAGGAAGGGAGGTCCAAGTAAGTAAAAGTGATGACGTTGCCAAATTGTACTTGGCCAATCATTTGAGTAAGATCTTCGGGTGTAGCTTCTGAGGAAATGGTCATTTGAGCCAAGGCCTTCTTCAACATTTCACGATGTTTGTGGGATGATCCTATAAGGTCCCAAACTGAGATATTTGCTTGTGTCTTCTTTAGCTGGGCTAAGAGAGGATCGTCGGGCTCATTTGATGATGAAGCTTTTGCTTGTTTAGGAGGATTTTCATCCCTTGGATCTTTGTTGGTAATCACTCGACCGGATCGTGTGAGGAGATTGACTGTTTTAGACCCTTTTCCTTTTTGTTCTAAAATTTCATCCTAAGACATCATGTAACAGAAAGAAGATTCATTAAATTCAAAAGGGCTCTCTTCCACAATTGTGGCTAGACGAGTAGGATCCTTGGAGCTACTTTCTATTTCTATTACATTGACTTCATTATTCGGTAAAGGATTAGTAACAACATTAGGGAGTCCTATCTCTTTATCATCGAACAAATCTTGGATGACGTCTTTCAAGTGGAAACATGAGTTGGTGTCGTGGCCAGTGAAGTTGTGGTACTTGCAGAAGAGAAGATGAGCATGATTGGCAGGAAGATCCTTCTTTGGAGGACTACCTTCTCTTGGTTTGATTTTTCCATTCTTGACGAGCACCTCGAGGAGTTCCTCTTGAGTTATCCCCTCAAGTTTGTCGTAATGCCTATCCCTTTTCTTCTTTTGTGGTGGAGGTACCGCAGAGTACTTACCATTTTCGGGATGATTGAAGACTATAGCATTGACAGAAGTGTCCTTAGGGTTGGAAGAGGAAGAGGAACTTTTGTTGTAACGGAACCCACTTTCTTTCTTGGCTTCCCTCTTTTGCTTGATGAGGTCATCTAACCGTATGCCAGATTTGTGGAGTTCGGCGAAGCTAGGAAAGTAGTTGCCTGCAAGTTTGTCTTGATATTCTTCTCGAAGACATTGGATGAGAATGTGAATTTGTTCGTCTAGGCTTGGCCTATCAACAATTTCAGTTAGTTTGGTCCTCCATCTTTTGACGAAGTCTGTGAAGGATTCGTTCGAAAGCTGCTTGGTTTGTTCGAGGTCCCTTCTAGTAGTGTGGTAAGTGGAGTTGTCCTCATATTTCTTTTGGAAAGTACGACTAGCGAGTGGCCAATCAAGTCTTGTAGAGAGTGGGAGAGTCATGTACCAATCTCTAGCGACACCGTCAAGAGTTTGTGGAAAGCATTGGGCTAGTAGGTTGTCATCAACACCCATATGTAGCATGGCCCAAGAGTAGGTCTCCAAATGTGATTTGGGACAGGTAGTACCATTGAATTTTTCAATGTTGGGTGTTTTGTATTTTCTAGGAAGCTTTATCATGGATCGACGAAGAGTGTCATAGTCAATAGAGAGCGAGGCTCCCTTACTCACATCGAGGGATGCAAGTTTCTTTTCTAACATTGTCATGGTGAGAGGTTCGTTCTTGCTTTCCCCTTTGCTCTCTTTCTTAGATGTGTAACTCTTATTGTCAGAGGAGGAAGATGGCGAGCTAGGCTCGTACTTCTTTTTCTTACTTTTTCTTTGGTGACGACCCTTGGTCTTTTTGGTGTATGATTCTTCTTCTTCGGAGGAAGAATCATTTTTCTTCTTCTTTTCTTTATTGGCTAGGGCCTCCCTAAGCTCTTGGATTTCTTCCACGAGAGTGTGGATTTGGGTAGCTTGCACCTCTAAGCGATCATTGGCTTCTTCCAGAAGTTTGTGGTTGTTTTCGGACAAAGTTCCATCACCCGGAATTTCGTCGATGCCGGACATTGTGTTGGGAGTCTTGAGGTTGAGTAGCTTCGAAGAACTGACAGAATAGATGCAGAGATGGTGTCAGGATCAGATCTAGCCCCAACGAGTCGGAAGAAGGCTTAAACGGTTTAGGCTCAAACACAGCAAACAGAGGCATTGTCTCGCGCGGGACAAGCTGTCTCGCACTAGACAATCACACGGAAAGTCGATTTTTATTAAACCTAATTTTTTGGTCGGAACGGAGAATCCGTTTTGAGGGGTTTCTAAGGTTTTTATCAGAACCTAACAACTAAGTAATCAGTCCAATTTTTGTAAAACAAAGCCATGTAAGATCGTTTTGAAGGATTTTTATTTCTTTAAAGGGACTTCCGAAAGGGTCAAATCCGAAGGGACATTTTCTTTTTCCGAAGGGACTTTTTCCGAAGGGGCTTTTTTTCCGAAGGGACTATTCCGAGTCCTTCTTTTATGCTCAATTTTACATGGCTTTATTTTGATCAAAAATGAGAAAAGATCACCAAGTCAAAATCGACCGGTCACGGAGTGATCCTAAAAAGACAATCTACATGACATGTGGCGATGCAGGGCTGGAAGGCTAGGCTTCCCGCGATATGACAATCTAGATGGATTGAATACGCGGAGTGGGATGATCCAACTTCGGAGAGACCGGCGACTAGGTGGTTACCGTCATCCGTCCTTAGTGTGGGTCCCGGGTTAATCGGGGTATGTAGTGCAATGACAGATATAATATGAGTGCGTGTGTGTGAGAGTTCATCTAGGTGATAGATAAAATAGAGATTTTTTTAAAGATAAAAATAAAACAGATAATAGCCGCACCAAGTGGTTGCCTACGTTTCTCCCAAATTCGGAAGACTCAGGCCGTCGTAGTTCCACTTAATGAGAGAGATAGAGAGAGATAAATAATTTAATTACAACTCCCGAATCCCCATTGGACCGGACTTTAATTTAAAAACTCAATCACACGCAGTTTATAAATAATAATCAATTATTTAAACTAAATACGGATTCGAGTTCTACATCTTAAGGGAGGCCTTAAGATGAAAGAACTCTGTAGATAATGTAATCTGGAATTCCCCTTGCATGTTCGACTCTCATCTTGGATCTTGAGACGAACAGGGAAAACCAGAAGACGCACAGATTGCCGAACCAATGTCTCGCGCGAGACAGGTTGTCCCGTGCGAGACTAGCTCGATCTGAAAGCAAAAAACGATTTTTATTTTTGAAAACCTCTTTTTATTGACGCAAGTTTAAGCCTCTTTAAATTTACCATCCTTAGCAGAGTCGCCACTGTAGCGATGCGCGCGCTTTCTTTGCTTTTTACATTTTTTTGAGTCGCCACCTATATTATTTGCTTGGAAATATAGAAAAAACCATTTGAAAAGAGATTTGGGTTCGGGGCTTAGGTTATGAAATGGGAAGGTAAAGGAGCACCCATTCCACCCAATCCGGAGATCGATCTTGCTAAAAAGAGAGGTTTTCAAAGAAAAATACGTTTTAAAAAATAAGTAATCAAAAAGAATCCATTTAACAATGTTAAACGGAATATAGGATCGATTGCTTCGAGACCATCCCCATGATTTAGGGAGACTCTAGGCCGATCCTAGATTTGATATTTCAAAGAAAAAGACGTTTTAAAAATAAGTAATAAAAAAGAATCCATTTAACAAGGTTAAACGGAATATAGGATCGATTGCTTCGAGACCATCCCCACGATTTAGGGAGGCTCTAGGCCGATCCTAGATTTGATATTTTATACCACTCTAACAATCAATTAGAAAGGGAAGTGGAAGATTACCTCGTGTGAAGTGACTCGGACAGAGTTTCGACTCAAGTTTAGAGTCAAATCTTGATGTGGACAGAGCTTCGCCTCGGTCCTTGATTCAAGCTTCGATGTTTGTTTATCAACAAGGTTGACAAACAAACTTTAGGTGATTTTAGGGGTGATTTACAGTAATCTTTCAGGGAGAGAAACCAGTAAATGTGGGGGTTTTGACTTGAAAAGTCTGAAATCTGAAATACTAAAAGTCTTCAAGTATTTATAGGTGTTAGAGATGAGAAGGTGGAGAGATAAAACCTCCTGGGAAGGTTCCAGAATCCAAAGTTCATTGGATGGCCGGATTGATAAAGTTTTATCTCGAAAGAGGTTGAAATCGACGAGGAAACTGGCTTCTGCATGTTTGCAGAAGCATTGTATCGCGCGAGACACGTACATCCCGCGCGAGACAAGGTTGTCAATGGACAATTCTGTCATTTCCTCGTTATCTCGTATGCAGTTTAGTCCAAACTAACGGTCGTTAGCCAAAACTTAACGAAACATGATGAAATGATGGATTTCTACTCTTGACTCAAGGCGAGACTTTAGAGTGGTATTAATCTGCTCTGGTGGTTTCAGAATGAGGTGTCTGCACAAATATTTTTTTCATATTTAATACTCCATTATAAATCTATGATGAAGTGGAAAATCCTTTTCAATCTCATTCAGAGGAGATGGTGTAAAACTAAAGTAAATTGCAAGAGCCTATTATTATGACATTCAGAGGAGATGGTGTAAAACTAAAGTGAATTATGATGGAGATTTTTTTATTTTTTTTTAAATTACAACATTTCAAATGTAACGTATAGTAGGGGGTTTGGACCCTTTTGATATTCTCTAGAAAATGAAAATGCAAGAGCCTATTATTATGACCTTGAGCGAAAGGATTATGATGGAGACTTGATGGTGTTACTTTTGAAGGCCACCCAAATAACCATAAGTCACTCATCTCTTAGCCATAAATTAATACTACCTCCGTCCCTAAATGTTTGTCCCATTTGACTTTTTAAACATTTTAATTTAGTGATTTTGAAGCTTTAATTTTGGTTATTTTTACGAACGCTTTGAAAATTATTGATAATATACACTGCCGTTATGTAATACTCCGTCCCTAAATGTTACAAGTTTTGAAAATTTAGTGATTTTGAAGCTTTAATTTTGAAAATGAGACTAACTTTTTGGGACAAAGAAAAAAGGGAAATGAGACAAACATTTAAGGACGGAGGGAGTACCACACACACAATATTTGATATCTTCTTGTTGTTGGGTAGTAAATTAATTCATGAATCTTTCCAAAGTGGTGGACATCAATTTTTTTTGTGTCCCTTACTCATCTGATAAAGTAAGCCACAACAATTATTCCTTGGACTTGGGCACACCAATTCCTTGCTTGTCCATCCCTGAATGAAGAGAATAATATATACATTTTTATCCGTTTCTAAATAAATGTCCAAATTAAAATAAAAATCAAAATAATATTTTTTCTAAAAAACTATCCCTAAATGTTTTTAATCAAAAAATTTCGTTGTTCATTTTATTATCGTTGAAATAAATGTTTAGAAAGTGGATAACGTTAATATTTACCCTTAAAAAAATGAAATTTAAAATGAAATTTGGAAATTCCTTTAAAAAAATGAAATTTGGAAATTACTTTAAAAGCGGAGCCAAAACTTATTTTAAAAGGGGAAAAAATAGTGAACTTTTTTCTTCACACACACAAAGGGCAAATCTTAGTAAACTACACGGAAACCTCTAAATTCTTAAATATTTGCATTAATAAAAAAAATCAAAGGGGGACAATTGCCCCCCTTGCTCTAGTGATACATACTATTCCCTCTTTCCTGAAAAAATAGTCTCATTTGACTTTTGATGATCACCCCACATAAATTTTGACAAAATATTAATATCAATCTAATTATTCTAGTAAAATTTTATTTGTCCAAAAATGGTTAATTGATAAATGAGATATTAAGATTCAAAGTTAGTGGGCTGAAAGTGGGAAAATGTGGTTATCCCACATGTAATGGGAATGTAAAATCTAACAAATTTAAATACTCATACACTTTGATAAGGGGTATGAATGTGTGGCATAGAGACTCTCTCTCGCGCACAGGTGCGCAGGGGGTGCAAATCATGAATCGAAATGGGATTCGGGCTACCGAACTCATGTGCATTACTCGCGCTATCCCACCTTTTGCTATTTTTTTATTTGTGAATCAGAAATAAATTTCCATGATCATGAACATACTTGTAACAGTCACCACTCAAGCTTAATATCTGTTTGATTTTTTCCTTTTGTAACAGTCAAACGAAATTAAAATGGTGTTAATTTCGTAATTGATGATAACTGTTCAGTTTGGCCAGTTATGGTTATAAGATAGAGCAACAAACCATTTGAAGAACACCAAAAACATTTTCCAGCAGCCTCCCCCCTCTCTCTCGTTGCATACTGTATCATCTTTCCTTTGGCCTCCTTGCATTTCTGCATCGTGGTGATACTTTTAGGCACACTGCCAATTCGTCGGAAACTTTAGGTGCAAAGTGTCCCCGGTTCGCACGTTCTATCCTGGGAGACTCGCGTACAAGGCAGCCTCAAGCACTATCGTTGAGGGGACGAATAAGTATTAAGGAAACTGATTCATCAGGGGTCGTGAACAAAAAGAATTGTTACTGCCGTTTTGTTTCTTCAAATTTTTTCAGTTTATATTTGTATTTCAATTTTTGTAATTCATTTCTTTCTGTTATTGTAACTTTGCCAACAATCTTAAGACTTATTCTCTTTGGAAGGAATACGTTTTGCCGAAATATTGGATTGACAAAATTGTTTTCTGTTTCAGATATGGCTACTGAACAGAATGTAACTGGGAAGGAAATCGTGACTGTGACCCAAACTGAAAATGGTTCTCAAGTCACTACTGTTTTGACGAATCCTCAAACTGTGCAAATCTCAACCCCCCAAACTGAAAAGGCAGAAAAGTTTGTTGGCCACGACTTCAAGAGGTGGCAGCAAAATATGCTTTTTCTATTTGACCACTCTGAATTTGGCTAAGTATCTGCAAGAAGATATGCCGAAAACGAGACCGATGTAACAACCTTGGTTGCGGTTCAAACGTGGAAACATGGGAAATTCCTTTACAGGAACTATGTTTTTAATGGAATGTCTGATGCTCTCTATAATGTGTTTAGAGAGAAGAAGAATGCTAAGGAATTGTGGGAGTCCTTGGACCCCAAGTACAAAATTGAGGATGCGGGATCAAAGAAGTTCATTGTTGTCCGTTTTCTTGATTTTAAGATGGTGGACTAAAAAACTATGAAGTCTCAAGTGGATGATTTTCAAATGATTTTGCACGAGATACATGTCGAGGGTATGGTGATAAGTGAAAGTTTTCAAGTGGCTGCAATGATTGAAAAGTTGCCTCCCGCTTGTAATGATTTCAAGAATTACCTAAAGTATAAACAAAAGGAGATGAACGTTGAAGGGATTATCCTTTGACTTAGCATTGAGGAAGGCAATAGACTTGACGAGAAAAGGTTTACCCCAAGTGTAGCCAAAGCCAATGTGGTGGAGCATGGCCAAAGCTCCAAAGGCAAAGGCAAGGGTAAAGCCAAAGTTGGAACAACTAAGAGGTCGTTCAATTTAAAGCCTTAAGGAGGGGTTTCCAAGAAGAACCTCAATTTGAAGCCTTAAGGAGGGGTTTCCAAGAAGAGGTTCACAGGAACTTGTTTCAATTGTGGTGGTGAAGGCCATAAGGCTTCGACTTGTAGGATGCCAAAGAAAGCTCGTGAAGCGAAAATGGTGGAAGACATAGCTGTTGGAATCACTACAAGAGAAGGGGCTATTTACGGCGCTCATTTACGGCGGTGAACACGCGTCCGCCGTATATATCATATATATACGGCGGTTATATCTACCGCCTTATATAATTAATATATACGGCGGTCTAGACCGCCGTAAATAAGTAAATACGTATATTTCACATGAATACGTATGAGATCGAAGTTATATACGGCGGTTTATAAGTAGCCGCCGTATATAGTTAACTATTTACGGCGGTTTATACGCGTCCGCCGTAAATGTTATTAAATACCGGGAAGCCAAATTTCCCTATTCAGTTTCGCGGTATCTCTCCCTCTCTTTCTCTCCTCCATAGCAGCAGCAGCAGCTAGGGCACGAAATCTCCATAGCTAGGGCAACCAACGAAGATCTCTTTCTCTCCTCCAAATCAGTCTTGGAAGAACGGTTGGTATTTACTTTTAATTTTTTGGTTTTTATTGTTCTTGGTCTCCCCTTTGATTTCTTACTCAGTCTCTCTTTCTCTCCTCTAGCGTATCTCACTCAGTCTCTCTCTCTCCTCCAGCCGAAATTGAGCTTTGATTTCTTCAATCAACAACAATCAGGTATACATTTCTTTCCCCTTTTCTAATTTACTTTTAATTTCTGGGTTTTTTTTGTTCTTGGTGTTGTGAGTTATTGTTGATGTTGCTGTTGTTGTTGTTGTTCTTGGTGTTGTGAGGTTTGACCGACTTTTGACCAAGAATTCCATTGGGTTCCATTGTAGGAAAATGGAAATTGATTGCATATTAATAATCAACATTTGGAATAGATTAATTTGATATATTTATTTTCTCAAAACCAATTAGTGGTGAATGAGAAATTAATGTTCAAAGTATGCAAAAAGAAATGGGTATATGAAGAGTTTATGGGATATGGAATAGTTATCCCACATTGCTTAAAGATGTAAAGTGATGATAGTTTATAAGTGGAAGCATCCAAAGGAGTAGTCAACAAGTTGATCTCCTTGGGCCAACCTAGGTGGACCATTGGGCCAACCATGCAAGGAGTAGCCCAATTGTGCTATATTTTGTACTAGCTCAATTTGGACCACACCCGCGAAGCGCGCGAAGCCCGCGAAGGTCGCAATAGGCGCTTTGAGGCGCACACTTTGCACTTCGCACGAACGCAACGTCACTAGGAGCTAAGGAGTCTTAAACTTTTGACAAAAGTTGGCTCGGTTCATGGTTCGATTCGGTCCAAGGCGGGTTCGGCTTAGGTGGTTCGGTTCTGGCTAAGCTCAGGCACTTGGGCTAGGTCCGTTTGGGTCTGGGCCGAGTTGGACTGGGTTTGGGCGCATAGGCCGAGGCCCATTGCTGCTCCACCAGGTGCAATGAACCAGGTCAAGTCGGATGGTTCATGGAATAGGTTCAAATGGTTAGGGCTGGAGACACGACCCGCACCTTTCCAATAACGGGTCAAATAAGATGGGTTGACCCATGCGATCTCAGTCTTCCATCAAGCCTAGATCCAACGGTGCAGATCCATTATTCCCAAGAGGTACCACAACTCTTCATATACTATAAATAGTCCCCACCAGATTGTCAAACTCACTCAATCATTCCTTCACTTCAAATATTATCTCTCTCTTCTCACTAGAAGTAGAGAATCACATATCTAACAGAGTTAACTAACTCGGTTAGATATTTAACTAAATTATGGAATTCAGTCACAGAATTCAACGGAATTCTTAACATCATGAAGTAGAAGATAGAGCATCTCGTTGCATAAGTCTTCTTCAAAGTCTGGAAGTGTCAAACACAAATTTTGTTCGCCGAAGTTGTTAATTTGGAGTGCTCCTATTAACGACTGTAAAGTCGTTTCATCTTGAGAGAAGATTGTCGCTAATCCGTAAGCACCAGTGCGGGGCAATATCTTCTTGCGAAGATTGTGTCCAACACAGGACTCGACTTCTTTTAATTACTTGGTTTGCTTTAATTCCCGCATTCTAGATTATCTTTATTTCCTGCCCCGTTAATTATGTTATGGTTCATTATATTATTTGTCATTTCGTTAAATTCAAGAAAGCCTTATTTATTGTTATATAATAAATTTTCCCAACAATAGCTAGGGATGTGTCTGATATGCACCTTGCGGCGGTAGTTTGCGAGGTGAATATGGTGGGATCGAATCCAAATCAGTTGTGGATTGACACCGGTGCTACTGAACATGTGTGCTCCAACAAATACATGTTTAGTACTCTTGAAGCTATGGAAAATGGTGAAAAGTTGTTTATGGGGAATTCAGCCACTTTTGACATCAAATGTCAAGGGAAGGTGGTTTTGAAGATGACATCCGGAAAGTAATTAACTCTCAACAATGTCTCTATGTGCCCGATATCCAGCTGAACTTTGTGTCCGGCTCGCTTTTAATTAGCATGGTTTTCGTATTGTGTTTGAATCTAATGTTGTCACTTTGTCCTAGAATGAAATGTTTGTAGGAAAAGGTTATGTGAATGATGGGATGTTTAAGTTAAGTGTAATGGTGGTGAAACCTAATGTAATGGCGATTAAGCCAAGAATCAATGCAATGAATAATTCTTCCGTTTACTTGCTTGAGTCTTTCCATTTGTGGCATGGTAGATTAGGACATGTTAATTATGATGTCATTCGTAGATTAATTAACTTGAATTGCATACCAAAATTTAAAGTTGATTGCAAACACAAATATGAAACTTGTGTAGAAGCAAAATTTATAAAACCTTCATTCCATCCAATAACAAGAAATAG
Organism: Adenophora triphylla var. japonica; assembly: GCA_022495995.1. Taxonomy (NCBI): domain Eukaryota; kingdom Viridiplantae; phylum Streptophyta; class Magnoliopsida; order Asterales; family Campanulaceae; genus Adenophora; species Adenophora triphylla. The sequence goes on from JAFEMH010005953.1 coordinate 60,230, forward strand.
TGAACCACTCGAGTTAGTTCACACGGATATATGTGACTTCAAATCAACACAGTCATGTGGTGTCAATAAGTAATTTGTGACTTTTGTTGACGATAGAACAAAATATTGCTATGTGTATCTCATCAAAAGTAAAGATAAAGCTATAGAGAAGTTCACTCTCTATAAAAATGAAGTTGAGAATCAATTAAACCGGAAAATTAAGGTGCTAAGAAGTGATCGTGGTGGGGAATATGATTCTCCATTTGAGGTAATTTGTGCTCAATATGGAATTAAACATGTAACCACGGCACCTTATACACCCCAATAAAACGGTGTTGCCGAATGTAAAAATCGGACATTAGAAGAAGCGATGAATGCCATGTTGATAAGTTCGTGATTACCTTCTAACATGTGGGGAGAAGCTGTGTTGTCGGCAAATTATGTGTTAAATAAGGTACCTCGAAAGAAACTAAACAAGAGTCAATATGAATTATGGCATGAAAGAGCGTCATGTTACAAATACTTGCGAGTGTGGGGGTGTATTGCGAAGGTAGCCGTACCTCCACCTAAAAAGGTGAAAATTGGAAATAAGACTGTTGATTGCATATTCATTGGATATGCACACAATAGTTGTGCCTATAGATTTCTTGTGTATGAATAAAAAATTCAAGATATACACAATAATACTATAATGGAATCTAGGAATGTGTCTTTCTTTAAGAATGTGTTCCCATGTAAGTTAAGAAATGAGGCAAGCTCATCAACTAGGGTACAACATTCAATAGAAGAAGAACACGTTCAAGATAGAAGTGAAGAAGAGGAGATGGAACCTCGATGTAGCAAAAGAGCTAGGGTAGAAAAATCTTATGACCCGAATTTTCTAACCTACATGCTAGAAAGTGAGCCACAAAGTTATAAAGAAGTTGTGAGCTCTTCCGATGACCTTTGTGGAAAGAGGCTATTAAGAGTGAAATTGATTCCATTTTGCAAAATCACACTTGGGAACTAGTAGATCTTCCTCCGGAAAGTAAACCATTAGGATATAGGTGGATTTTCAAAAGGAAAAGGAAGGCGGATGGAACAATTGATAAGTATTAGGCTAGATTTGTAATTAAAGGTTACAGACAAAAGGAAGGCCTAGATTACTTTGACACATATTCTCCTGTTACGAGAATAACGTCTATTGGGATTGTACTTGCAATTGCGGCATTGCAAAATCTTGAAGTACATCAAACGGATGTAAAAATTGTCTTTCTAAATGAAGATTTAGAAGAGGAGATTTATATGAAACAACCAGAGGGATTTTCTGCTACAGGGCAAGAAAATAAAGTGTCCAAGTTGGTGAAGTCATTGTATTGCCTCAAACAAGCACCAAAACAATGTCATCAAAAGTTTGATCAAGCCATGATTGAAAGTGAATTTAAAATCATTGAATGTGACAAATGTGTTTATATCAAAAACACGAAAAATGGTTATGTCATTTTGTGTCTTTATGTAGACGACATACTTATCATATGAAGATCTGATAAAATGATTAAATCTAAGAAGAATATGTTGAACTCGAAGTTTTGACATGAAAGATATGGGTTTAGCGGATGTGATCCTTGTAGTGAAAATTTCTAGAATATCTGATGGACTTGTAATGAGTCAATCACATTATGTGGATAAAATTCTAGACAAATTTAACAAGGATAACAATAGAATCGTGAATACTCCAATTGATACAAGCATGCATTTAACAAAGAATAGATGCGAACCTGTTTCTCAATTAGAGTATTCAAGGGTCATTGGAAGTTTAATTTACTTAATGAGTTGTACAAGGCCAGATATTGCTTATGTTTTGAGCAAACTGAGTCGGTATACAAGTAATCCTGGGACGGACCATTGAAAGGGTATTGTGAGAGTACTAAGGTACTTATTACTTAAGATATACTCGTGAATATGTATTACATTATACTAGACATCCGACTGTGATTAAAGGATATATTGATGCTAACTGGATATCAGATATCAAATACTCTAGGCCTACAAGTGGATATGTTCACATTAGCATGTGCAGCTATATCATGGAAATTTTCTAAACAGATTGTTGTAGCCAGATCCACTATGAAATCAGAGTTTATAGCTTTGAATAAGTGTGGTGAAGAAGCTGAATGGCTACGCCAATTTCTAGAAGATATTCCAAAATGGACGAAGCATGTGCCAGCAATTTGTATCCATTGTGATAGCCAATCTGCAATTGGTAGGACACAAAACAACATGTACAATGGTAAGTCTAGACATATACGTCGTAGACATAATACCACAAGACAACTACTCTCAACTGGTACTATATCTATTGACTATGTGAAGTCAAAATATAACTTAGCGGATCCTTTGACCAAAGGGTTAACCAAAGAGGTAGTTGAAAGATTGACATTGGGAATGGGATTAAAGCCTCTTGAGAAGTTAAACACAGCGAAAAACCCAACCTAGTTGACTGGAGATCCCAAGATCTAGGTTTTCAAAGGTACAACCTAACTATTAAAAAACTTGTAGTGTCAATGTGGGGGAACCAACCCCAATCCCATTCCTTAAGTGACATCCCGAAAGGAAAGGTTAAACTTATAGCTTTTAATGATTCTTACACTTCGGAATTGCCGAGTGGGGGTAATACGGGTTACTTATAAGAATCACCCATGTGAGAGAAAAGTTTGGTCGCTTTAAGGAGAATTGCGTGAGGCTCAATTCTTAGACCCTCTCACAGAACAAGGCATTATGTTCAGGGCCGTGAATGAATATAGCTATGAGAATTGAAGTGTGTTAGGTAGATACCTGTGTAAATTATATGACCGGCTACACAAAAAGCTTAACAATTTAAGGATATCGCGTCTAGTGATTAGCGAGTAAAGTAAATATATTTTACAAGAGAAGGTTCAAATGGCAAACCCCTACCTATCATATGCAGATGTCAACTGTCAGACTTTATCACCATTTCCTCATCATTTCCTTCATGTGGGGGATTGTTGAAAAATATAAGTGGGTGTGAAGGAAATTTGAGAATTTTTCCTAAATGGGTTATTTGTTAAATGACCAAATTGAATATGAATTTGTGTTCTACTCCATGAGAACATTGAAATCAAATATTTATTTGCCCAATATGGTTAATGGATGAATGAGATATTAAGGCTCAAAGTTAGTGGGTTGAAAGTGAAAAAATGTGATTATCCCACATGGAATGGGAATGTAAAATCTAGCAAGTTTAAATACTCATACACAAAATTAAAATGGTGTTAATTTCGTAATTGATGATGATTGTTCAGTTTGACAGTTATGGTTATAAGATGGATCCACAAACCATTTGAAGAACACCAAAAACATTTTTCAGTTATTGTAGCTTTTTTCCTTTGGCCTTCTTGCATTTCTGCATCGTGGTGATATTGTCCAGGCAAACTGCCAATTCACCGGAAACTTTAGATGCAAAGTGCCCCTGATCCGCACGTTCTATCCTAGGAGACTCGCGTAAAAGGCCGCCTCAAGCACTATCGGTGAGGTGACGAATAAGTCTTAAAGAGACTGATTAATTAGGGCTCGTGCACAACAAGAATTGTTACTGCCGTTTTGTTTCTTCAAATTTATTCAGTTTATATTTGTATTTCAATTTCTGTAATTCATTTCTTTCTATTATTATAATTTTGCCAACAACCCTAATCTGAATCCTAACATGAAATACAGAATCAAGTATTGCAAATCCTGATGGTAAATAATAATCTGTTTCTGAAACTTTAGATTACACATCTTAATTCTCCTGTGGCGCCACGAGCAACAAAAATTGCATGGTATACAAGTGCTGGTACAGAGATTAGTACAGAAAGGGAAAGAAAATATCCGACCGCATTATTTAATTTTATTTGCCTACACAATCCGCTCCAACGGATGTTCTTGATGTCATCTGACAAGATCAGCGTGCTGCACATCAAATGGATGATATCAAGATGAAGGGGATTTATCCCTGACATATTTCGGTAGCATTAAAAATAAAAATAATGTTGGTAAATTTTAATATATACCTCAACCCCTGAATTCAGCTGGTGCATCTGGTTGCTTTTCAGGCATAGCATCCTGAAATGCAGGGTGTTCTTTGTATGTCTCATTCAACCTAAATAGAAGAGGGTACTCGGTCTGCATGGAAGATATAGGTCATTTTGGTATAATACTCTCTCCGTCCCGTAATGATCTTCCTACTTTTTGTTTGTTACTTTAAATCGATCTTGAGCAATAAGTTTAGGTTAATTTAATCATCCTAATGAAAATCTAAAAATTGTCATTGATAGTATTATAATGGTGTATCAGTAACTAGTTTTAGAATTTCATAAGGATAATTAAATTAACCAAAAATTATCATTCAAAGTTGATTCATAGTAACACAACAAAAAGTAGGAAGATCATTCTGGGGCGGAGGAAGTAGAGAACTTCATGTGCAGAACAAGAGAAATGCAAAAAGTGCAGGCTGAATATTCAGAATTGAAAGCATAATCATGGCTCCGTTCTTTGTAAGTGATGGAATTACGTGAAGCAGGTCACTATGTTTTAAGTTGTCATACTTCCCAATATTCTGACAGAGTAGCGAGGAATCAATGGAGGCTTGGAACGGTAGTTGTGGGTGGGTGGGAGATTGAGAGGCAACGGGAGAGAAGGAGAGGGAAAGGAAGATAGAGACCATGAAAGAGGTGGAGGGAAGAAAGAGCATTTGATGGGGAGTACAATAGCATCCGATCAAGAGGGAAGAAGAAAGAGGGTACGGCAGGGAGGAAGAGGGTGCCTTTTTTTAAGCATGTCCGGGTTTGTATGATATAGTAGTAGGTTTTTTTAACATTTAATTAATGATGACTAGGTAATTTACTGTCTAAGCTAGCCCCGTTAGAAAACAGTTTAGCAATAGGGGCTATAATTTGTATTAAAGAAAAGGACAGACCATATAGGGCCTTGAAAATGGGATTTACCAATATATATACTCCCTCCGTCCCATTGATAAGTTCACAAACTTCCTCTTTGGGTCCCATTGATAAGTCCCACTTTCCAAAATAGACATTTTGTAATACTTCTTTATTAATGGGACCAACTTGTCATACAACAACTATTCAATCACTATTTCCTACCCACTTTCTCTCTCCTACCCACTCACAACACTTTTATAACAATTCTTCTTAATCCTTGTGTACTCTCAATTTAATGAACTTATCAATGGGACGGAGGGAGTATATTTTACCCGTCCATAAATGATCCTTACATTGTTATTAACTGAAACATTTTGGAAAGCATGAGAACAAATGAAGGAGAATCTATTATTGAAAGCATTATAACATGGCTTAACACTACATGACTGTCGTTGAGCTTTCCCACCTTAACAATCAACTTGAGCTATATAATCTTGATGTGAAGTCAAGTGATCAATTTTTGGAACTAAAGGGAGTTAGTGAACTTGCAGAGAAGATGGTTGTTACCAGAAAAATGAAATCTACCAACTAGTTTATAGGCTTGTTACTTTGACATTAATCCTTCCGGTTGCAACGGCCTCGGTTGAAAGAGTGTTTTCTGCTATGAATCTCGTGAAGACTTATTTGCGCAATAGAATGGGAGATAAGCGGTTGTCGGATTGTCTAATGGCCTAGGTTGAGAAGGAAATTTTTGACAGTATTGACAATGAAGTGATTTTGCAACGCTATAAAAAGATGAAAAATAGACTAGGGGAATTGTAATGCTTCTTTTGGATTACTAAGTGGGTTGAAATGTGTATTTTTGTTGATACTCTTTTTGGACAAAACCTTGTAATGGTTAGTAGATCCTTTTGTGAAGTGCACCTATTTTAGGGTTATAATTAATGAATTATATATAATTTTAATTTTGTTTGTACGATTAAAAAAAATTGTGCAACTTTTGCCCCCGTTTACGAATATTCCTGGCTTCGCCACTGACATGACATGATGACAAGTCAGGTCTAAGCAATGGCTCAAAGACAAATATAAACCAGAAATGCAGTGTATGAACAAGAAGCCCTACCATGTCAATGCTGAATCTCTGAACTGAGCCTTGGATTTGTGGTGCTAAGAATACATCAACCTGCACATCACAGCCACCAAGTACTCTATTCAGCATGGATATAATCAACTTGACGCAATTTAGTACAAATTTAGAGCCAAATTTTTTCCTAACTCAAGTACAACATCCCCCCAAAAAAAGAGTGATGTTGTACAATGGCACACTTTTAAGGATGTTGCTTTACTTGCTTGTACCTTCATGAAATTGCAGTAGAATTAATTCCAGCAACTCTTTTTTTAGGAAGTGGAAAATGGTAAGTGCAAATCATATTTTAAGATGGATATGGGACTTCCTACAGGTCCATCCAAAAACATAACTCATATGACGAAGTTCGTATATACTTTCCATTTCAGACAATACATATAATAGATATTTCTATAAAGATCTTTCTAACTCAGGATTCAAATAACCAAATCTATTAGAAATTGAATCAGGCTACACTTGACAAGTTTCTGGCATATGGATCGTTAAATCTGCATAAACATACAAGGAAGGGCATACCAGGGCAATCTCATCTCCGGTGGCATACTTTCCAGCATAGTCTTTTAATAACTTCTCTAATGCTGCAATGGTTCACAGATATTAAGGCAAATACTTTAAACCAGAACTGGAAAGCCATACATAAATTCAGGTATTATAGCTGGATATGAATTTATGTAGACAACTTTATTTTATTTTCCTGATAAGAGACGGGTGTAGAGAATTACTCTTCAATGTGAACCTTTTCTTTATAATACCATAGCGCATTATCTTATATTGAGACCACCATATATGGGCAACACCCTTAAATTATGCTTCGACAAAGAACAACTTTCTTTCATCAGTTAGATATGTCAATCGAAGATTGATGGACACTTGAGCACCGCCTTGTCTTTGAGATGTATAAATCTCTACGCGAGGCGGAGGATGAACAGTAGCAAAAGAATTATCATCTACGAAAGGATCTTTGCCTTCCGTCATCCTGATTGACGCATCAAATTAATCTACTGAAGCTCTCAACGAGCTTAATTCATCAATCAATCGCTTGGTTTTGGCTTCTCGTTTCTCAATGAAACTCTCTAACTTTTTGTCAACTTCAGCGGCATTCGTCAAGATTAAAAAGACTCTAAACAGAGGAGGGAGGGACATATTTCTAAGGGAAAAATGAAGAAAAAAAACTTTAGTTTTGTTTTGTAAACACAGAAATTAGTTTGATACATGGAACAATGAAATTATAGCAAGTAGAGTGCATGCCAAAAAACTAAAGTTAGTATCATTAATGTAGGATTTGCTACTATTGAGTATTTCTTCGAAAATAGTTGAGTAGAGAAGACCATAATTCTGAAGTAGGTCGTATTCTGGCTCTAGTTCGAGACACTTAGACTCACGAGTGAGTCAGATTCGACTGTGAATATTGGCTTGATTTTGTAACTGAATTTAACCTCAACTCCACCGGCTGACACATGGGCATAACCCTTAAATTATGCTTCGACAAAGAACAACTTTCTTTCATCAGTTAGATATGTCAATCGAAGATTGATGGACACTTGAGCACCGCCTTGTCTTTGAGATGTATAAATCTCTACGCGAGGCGGAGGATGAACAGTAGCAAAAGAATTATCATCTACGAAAGGATCTTTGCCTTCCGTCATCCTGATTGACGCATCAAATTAATCTACTGAAGCTCTCAACGAGCTTAATTCATCAATCAATCGCTTGGTTTTGGCTTCTCGTTTCTCAATGAAACTCTCTAACTTTTTGTCAACTTCAGCGGCATTCGTCAAGATTAAAAAGACTCTAAACAGAGGAGGGAGGGACATATTTCTAAGGGAAAAATGAAGAAAAAAAACTTTAGTTTTGTTTTGTAAACACAGAAATTAGTTTGATACATGGAACAATGAAATTATAGCAAGTAGAGTGCATGCCAAAAAACTAAAGTTAGTATCATTAATGTAGGATTTGCTACTATTGAGTATTTCTTCGAAAATAGTTGAGTAGAGAAGACCATAATTCTGAAGTAGGTCGTATTCTGGCTCTAGTTCGAGACACTTAGACTCACGAGTGAGTCAGATTCGACTGTGAATATTGGCTTGATTTTGTAACTGAATTTAACCTCAACTCCACCGGCTGACACATGGGCATCCCAGTTTTTCCTTGAAATTGAACTCTTCCTGACTCGACCCCCACAATTGTAGGGTTTTGTTTCAACCGCTACTGCAGATTCATGCTTAAAATAGAAAATGCCCAAGTCTCGAACAGAAGGATTGCCTAAAATCAAGTCTTCTTCTAAGTGGCTAGATTATAGAAAACTTGATAGAGTAGAAAGTGAGAGATACATTCAGAGAGAGAGAGAGAGAGTTGGGAAGGAAACGCAAGCAAAGAGTAGATGGGATTTTGCATCGATTTTGAGGTCTAACAGGAGGGATATAGCAGCAAAGTTGGGATTAATAGATGAATTAGGGTTAGCAATAAGATTTTGAGGCATTTATATGATGCCTATAAGTTGATGCATTTTTATTCAAAATAGGCACTTACAGCTTCTGTTGTCGAACCGAACCCGGATAGGATCCCAGGACTAATCTCCTACACCCGACTGAGTTTAGGTCTTTATTTTGAAACTCAATCCGACCCGGATAAAACCTGACTCGGCCAAAAATAGATTAAAACGAGTTGAACTTGGCAATAGTGACTTGTTTTGCAGCTCTATTCTGAAAAATTAAAACTGAAAACTAGAGAAATCGAGTAGAAGACTTGTGAACTTATTTCTGTTGAGTGTAATGAAACTCAATCAAGTTACACCAAGAATCAACTGTCAAGATGTGACAAAATTCAATAACAGCCAAAATCAAAGTCAACAAATATCTACGAAAGTTTTAAGCGAAAGCAACCAATTTGGCCACCTAAATCAACATATATTGTCCCTGATTCTCTGCAAGTGACTTTCAAATCCAACTTTCAGAACATGCTGTGAAGGAAAGCTACCAGAACTGCTGGATACATAGTGCAATATCAAGATCATATAATGATTAAGACTTGTAGGCGTTCAATCAGAGATCAATCCATTGCCTATCACTTGGATCGTCTTGGGGTTAAAGCTGAGTTGAGCTAATTGTTGAGGAAGCAAACCGGACTTAATGGACTTTAATTGTTCAAGTAATAGTGATGGTTAGAGTTCATGGCTTTCAACCTGGAGGTCATGGGTTCGATTCCCCCACCAGTGGTTAGAGGGAATGACATTGCCCTCCCTAGCATAGCTAGGCGCCTCTGTGAAGTGCATCAAGGGGGGAGCGGTGAAATGTGTTGATCCCCTTCTTAGAAAGAGAAAGAAAAAAAAAAAAAAGTGAAGCTAGCATTTGATTGCGTACTTCCGTAACTAGGCCAAAGTACAGAGATGAGATGTATCTGGTGCTTACCAGCAAAGCAAAAGGCAACCAGCTAGCATCCAACTACAAGTTAGCGTATTCGAAGACATAAAGAATGCCTCCACAAATTATTTTAGAGCATTGTTGGTGGAAGTAAATCAGACAATATGGACTTTGATTGTTCATGTTAATGGGACATTTTTCTTATTTTTTATTTTGAAGAATCAGGGGCAGAACCCTGAGATTTTTGTTAGTAGGACATAGGTCGACAAGCTGATACAATAGAAAGGGTATGCATTTTCTACTTGCAACTAATTAAACATGAAATGCCTTTCATGATGAATGATACTGTCTTCAATGTGGATTAGTAATGATGTTTCTGTTTTTTTCTTTTTTTATTTCAGTTTTTGTTTTCTGGTCAAAGATGAGAACTGAGAAGCAAACCTGTAAAGCCTCTATGAATAGCACGTTGGCCCCAAGCAATCTTCTCATCTGGACCAACCTTTCCCTCAATATACTTCTGTAGGTTTGGGAAACATAAGATTTTACGCCATAATAATTTCATGATAGCATTTCCTCAATCAATAAAATAAATTTCTTCCTCACCAGCACTAACAAATTTGTAAGAGGCTGTATGCTTGATGAAACGATGTTTGCAGCCTAAAAGTAAATGTAAATGATAGTTAGATTCAAGTGTAATAAAATATATACTTATTATAGAAGGAAATCCAACATATGGACTAATGGACCAATAAAGAGATTGAGAACATCACCAAAACACATGCACAAACATCAAAAGATTTAGAAGCAATTGGCAATTTTCCTTGAGGAAGGATCATGCAAAATGCCAAAACATAAGATAGTTCGTCATCTGTAACGCTCTAAGAAAGTAATCCTTAACCACCTAAGACATCCTCGCAACTTGCAAAAATATTTCACAAGACAACAGCAACGAATTAGCTATTATTAAAGGCATCAACAAGTTATTACTTCACAACTCAAAAGCCAAGCAAACTAATTACTCCCTCCATCCCAAAACGAATGTCCAAAATAGCAAATTTGAAATTTTTGGACAGATGGAGTACAAGTTAATTTCTGACTCTACTCTTATGTCTTTTCCAGTCCAACATATTCACAGATGCCTGGACGCCGACAATAACAGGAAGGTCTAGCAAACATCCTTCCTTATTCACTCAAACATATACAATTGCTGCTCCTTAATGATATCCATTCATCGGCATACACCAAAAGGAAGTTTCTTGTCACCAAAAGGTGCCTGAAGTAATACAACTTCAACTCAGTGTTAGTCGTGGTCACTTGGCTTGGCAATATAAATATTATTCCACCATTCAGTAGGGTAAAAAACAAGGTCATCATGCGTGCCACACTCATTAATCCCCTTTATTACTGAGTCCAGTTTTGCTCTTCCCAATTAGTGACTAAGTGGTTTGCGAAATTCATATGAACAGTGTCAGTGAAGACTTTTTTCATCATTCTCTATAAATATCACCCTTACTGAGTACTACTGCCCATATCAAGCAGGCATCTCTTAAACAGATTCCAATGGAACTGAACACAAGTATGATCACAGAGAAGAATGTTAACATGGATGATCAAAGAGATAATAATCCAGATGAGTGCATAATGCATTTTCATTCGAACTGCAGGGCACTCAAACAATGACAAGCTGAGAGTCTTTTCAAGGTTTTGGGAAAATAGGATACTAAGGTCATACTTTAATTCTATCATGCTAGTCCTTACAAAGAGCAGCCCCACAATGTACTGTGCATTTAGGCTATAAAGTCATGATGAGCATCTCCAAGAGCACAAAGGTGTTGCCTTGGGGGGGGGGGAGTGTCTATATGCATGCTTTTAAGAGGTCACCATATCTGGCTGTAGCTCAACTATAGCGTGGGTTGAGTATGCTCGAAGGCGTGAAGCTGCAACTTTGGTTCTCAAGCTAGTGTGAAAAGGCTTATGACAAGGTTGATAGCCAAACTTTTAGAGTTGTTTAGTGCAGAAATGCTTCGGATTTAAGTTTATTCACCTGCTTAATCTCACTTCTCCTGCAAATTTCTTAGTACTACATATCTATCAAGTAGCTACTTTGTTGTCAGTTGTCACCTGCTCCAACTTTTGTCACCTCGTTCTTTACGGTTTTAGTGCATACTCATTCAGCAACCTAGGTTATGCCACACATTTTCTTGAATATTCAACATCCAATAGAGATTTATCTTAACATATTTCTACATAAGCTTTAATTCTCATCCCACTTTCTCTAATTCTGCTCTTCTCATTTCAGGATGCAGTTGAGTCATCTAAATAGCATATCTCTCACTCAGCATTAGCAGCAGAGTTTTCATTCCTTAGTCCCCATCAGATTTTTTTCTAACCATCCCAACTCAATATCCAACAACTATATCTATAGAATCGATGCAACCAACATTATCCTTGTTGAGCCAACTCCAAACTAGTTCTAAAATCAACAAGTATTCTTCAATTCTAATCAGCTAAATCTAAGAGGTGCCTATATCTGTAACCCACCACAGAACCATCTACCGATAGCATTAGCCTTAAGTTTCCAAGTTTTACTGTATAGCTATAGACATATGTATGTAGGTCATATGAAGGGCTGATAACAAAAACAATCACAATTAAAATAAATGATGCTCACCTGGAAGTTGATTGCCTTTTTGTGGAAGTCACTAGGCAACAATGGATGTTGAGGATACTTTTCTTCAAGATACTACAAGTTATAAGAAACAGATATATGGAGTTCAATGACAATATGATATGCATAATAATATACTCCTTCCGTCCCTAAATGAATGTTGAAATTTCATTTTAAAGAACACTCTGAAAATATGTGTTTTTTTACATTTTAGAGGCAAAGATGCATATATATTCTTGTTATCCACTTTCTAAACATTTAGTTTTACAATAATAAAATGAAAAGCGAAAATTTTTTGGTAAAAAAACGTTTAAAGGACAGATTTTTTTACAAAAAAGACATTTATTTTTGGACAAAAAATTCTTGAATTTGGACATTCATTTAGGGACAAAGGGAGTAGTACTAACAATAATAAAATAAGGAGACGAAGCTGAAGCTGAAAATGATGGAAATGAAAATACTCACCATCAAGATGGCAAAAGAATCGCCAAGTGTTATCTCACCATCAACCAGCACAGGTACAAAACCCATAGGGTTGAGCGTCAGAAATTCTACACCTCAATAAAAGATAAATGTCAAGGGCGCTTATGGAAAATAACTAGGACCTGGAAAAGCTGGACCTAGGGTCGAATAATTTGTCGTAATTTCCATAGACCATACAGTTAGTATATGTATATGTATATGTATATGTATATGTATATGTATATGTATATGTATATGTATATGTATATGTATATGTATATGTATATGTGAACAGTAATGCATATTACAGTGATATCATTCTTTCCATTATCCAGAAGTTTTTACTCTAAGTAGACCTGATATCCAGCAATTCTTTCAACATTTTTCCACCACTACTTTTCACTACCGAAACACAAAAGTGTAAAAAACCAGTATGAAGTAAACCAGAAACCGAAGCAGATCAAAGCAATCCTTCAAACCACACTATTGTTCACAAGTAATAATTATAGGGATAACTGCAACTATAAATATTTTAAATATCAATCCAAAAAATGGTCAAATTAATTTTAAAAATTCAAGTTCAATCTTCCAGGTGACATTGGGGGCATAAGAATTGCATAAAAGGGCATAAGGACTAAGATGCAAATAAAATACTCCCTTTGTCCCAAATTGGATGACTTTTTTGTCTCGAAATGAATGAGCCTTTAAAGCTTTTTCTTAAAAAAAAATGACCTAAATGAATGTTTACCAAAACAAATCCGTAGTTCATTTTATATTACCAAAACTAAAAGTTAGAAATCGAATAGCTAGAATACTTATGCATTTTTCTACTAAAAAATAACTTTTTCAGGGATAAAAAGGAAGAAGAAATTGATTACCAGGACTAGTTTGTTCATCTTTGAGGAGGTTAACGGCTTTGTATTCATAATCAATTCCTGTTTTTTTTTTCAAATCATAATTAGAATCCACAATTTGGAGAGGGGAAAATTGAAACAAGAGAGAGAAGGACCTTTCAAATTGAGAGCTATCCGAACACGCCAAGAGGCAGAGCTCCTCCAGTAGGAATATAGCTTCAGCTTGTTTGAATCCTGCACAGAATTTCAATTGCAAAAGCTACTTGTCAGTTTATGTTTGCCCGTGTCTCAGTATCAATAATTCAGACATGATCGCAGTGTGTTTATGTGTGTGTGTGTGTGGGAGGGAGAGAGAGAGAGAGAGAGACGTGCCATGGTGAAGTTAGGGAAAAGCAGTGGACAGTGAGCGGTAATGGTGTTTGACTATTTTCTGTATTTATGTGTTTTGTGGTGGCCATGGCACTTTTAACCCAACCACCCACCCCGTAATATTTTTCTCAACCTCCCACCTCAGTAATATTTTTTTAACTCTAATTAATAAGAGTGATGAACGGTTCTGAAAACTAATTTTTTATAACATTTTGTAAAAAATTAATTTTTCACAAGAGTTACTCATATATTTTTTGTAATTAATATAATGTATTACAAAGTTACCGCTTAATACATTGTATTTGTTAATTTCTTTTTAAATAATGTAATTTTCTTTATTGATGATTATATTGTTGGAAAGAAAAATGATCCATCAAATCTAAACTAGAGTAATTCGCTAGCTTTCAAAGTAACGTTTCATAAAAAAAAAATTAAATTTAAATTTACTTGAAGTTGAGATTTACATGTAGCTTCAACCTCGCTTCCCTTTTGTTTTTAGAATGTTTTTTAGAAATGGATGCAACCTCCCTTCCCTTTTTAAGAGATGGAGGGTCAGATGGTGTGCAATTAAGTGTTGATTAATGTGTAATAAAATGTCGGTGAGTATATAATAAAACACGACAAGGAAAATCGATTTTAGAGACGGCAAATTTTTTCGTAGCTAAAATGAAGATTTCGCAGCTAAATCGTGTTTAGAGACGGATTTGTTCCGTAGCTATTTCGTGGGTGCAGGTTCGTCGCTGGGCATCGCTGTTTTGTAGCTGTTTTAGAGACAGATATGTCCATCTCTAAATTAGAGACGGACGGACATATCCGTCTCTAATTTAGAGACGGACATATCTGTCTCTAAAACAGCTACAAAACAGCGACGCTCAATTTAGCGACCAACCTGTACCCACGGATTAGCTACGAAACAAATTTGTCCCTAAACACGATTTAGAGACAGAATCTTCATTTTGGCTACAAAATTTGCAGTCTCTAAAACACATTTTCCTTTGTAGTGTATATATATATATATATATATATATATATATATATATATATATATATATATATATATATAAGTGCTCAAATGAGAACCATAACAAAATGAGAACCGTGAGAACCACTTGTATACACTTGTTTACAGTAGATACTTAGCTACTGTATACATATACAGTCTACAGTATATGTATACAGTAGTTGAGTATCTACTGTATACAAGTGTATAACCACACGTATACACTTGTATACAGTAGCTAAGTATCTACTGTATATGTATACAATATCTACTATATACAAGTGTATACAAGTGGTTCTCACGTATATATATATATATATATATATATATATATATATATATATATATATATATATATATATATGAATTATAATACTACTAAAATACACTTATAAATAACCTTATATTGAAAAAATTGTCATATACATCAATTAACAATGTCAAAATACCACTACTAATGTTGTACTAGCCCAAAATATAAAACTAGAAGAATTTAAGAACCATGTGGAGGATTTTGATTGTTTTCGTCACCAAGTTTTGGCTTCATGAATTCCTCCATTGCATTCAATCTTTCTCGCATTTCCTCGCCAGCAGCTACGAGCCTCTTCTGTAGCACGATTAGCCTCTTTTGTAGCACGATGAGCCTCTTCTACAGTTCCCAAAACCGTATTTATACACTCCCATCACTGACCAAAGAAAGAGACAACACAATGTAAGTAACCGTATTTGTAGCACGATTAGCCTCTTCTACAGTTCCCAAAACCGTCTCTAATTTAGAGACGGACATATCCGTCTCTAAAACAGCTACAAAACAGCGACACCCAATTTAGCGACCAACCTGCACCCACGGATTAGCTACGAAACAAATTTGTCCCTAAACACGATTTAGAGACAGAATCTTCATTTTGGCTACAGAATTTGCCGTCTATAAAACACATTTTCCTTTGTAGTGTATATATATATATATATATATATATATATATATATATATATATATATATATATATATATATATATATATAGGAGTCTATTCAAATGAGAACCTAATTTAAATGAGAACCATAAGAACCATTTACAGCCATTAGATTAAGATAATTGAGTGGTTTAGATTATATTAGCTTAAGAGGAGAACCGATGAATTTTGTAATTATGTTGAACATCAAGGGCAAAATATTCATATCATAAACGGTTTACATATAAAGAGTTCGTGAAAGAGGGGAGAGAGAGAGAGAGAAAGCTAGATGGAGCTATTGATCGCCGGCCTGTTAATCTCGCCTTGTGATCTCGCCGGTTATCGTTATTATCTCCGGCTGAAGTGAATTAGCCGGATTAATTACAAATTCTCGTCGAAAATTATTTTTTCTTGCTCAATCTTCATTCTTCGACTTTTATTAGGTAAATAATTGTTCTGTAGTTGTTGATTTTTATTATATTTTTGTTTAATTCGTTTTTGATAGATGATTTATTTGTTTTTTGTTTGATTATTCAATTTTATATTGCAGGCAGTTGTTTTTTTGGCTTTATGGAGCTAAATCAAGCTAATAATTCAGGTATTTTTGATCTAATTATTAATCCTGTTTAATAATTGATTGCGTTTGAAAATTGTTATTGTTTAAATTGAATAGTAGTTAAATTTGATGTTTGGAGTTGGATACAGTAGCTAATCTATTTTGTGTTTTGATTATAGCAGTTGTATACACTAGCTAGGTACAATATCTATTGTAACTTAGTGTACACTAGCTAGTTATCTAGTGTACACTGGCCAAATTGCTTAGGCAGGATAGGCCCTTTGCCAAGTCCTTGTGTACACTAGCTAGTTATCTAGTGTACACTAGCTAGTTATCAGGACAGACCCTTGGCCAAGTCCTTGTGTATACTAGCTAGTTATCTAGTGTACACTAAGTGTGCTGCTAGTGTAACTTAGTGTACACTAGGTATTTATCTAGTGTACACTAGCCAATTAATATGCTACTTTACCTAAGTTTATTGACTGTTTTAAAGTTGTATACACTAGCTGTGTTGCTACTGTACCTGATTTCATTGTTCGTTTTGATTTGGATGCAATAGCTGTGTTGCTAGTGTAACTTAGTGTACGTAATTGCACTGTTTGTTTGTATTAGCTCATGTATCTTAGTATGTTTTTTTTTTACTTGTAGGTGTTGGAAGTAATCATTCTAACTTTTCAAGTGTGAATCGTGTGGGATCATACTCAGATGATAGTGATGATGCTTGTTCAAAGCTAGTTATTACACCTAATTTCAGTCGGAAATGGGTACCTAATTGTGAGGATGCTCACAAGCCACATCTTGGTAAGTGGTTTGCAAGTTATGAGAATGCCTATGATTTTTATGAAGCATATGCTTGGATGTGTGGGTTTGTTGTTCGTCGTGGTACTAGTAAGAGTGGAAAGGGAGGAGGAGAAAAAATATTGAAGTACTACTTATGTCACAGACAAGGGTTTGTCAATAATCAAATTGAAAAAAAGTGATTCTAATGAAGGTGATAGCAGTAGACAGCATCGGAAGAAGATGTTTTCAAGATGTGGCTGTAAGGCTATGATTGCATTGAAGTGTGTGGGTAAGAATGAGAAGGAGGGAGTAGTTGTGTATAATTTTGTTGAGGCACACAATCACAAATTAGTTGGTGCAGGAGGCAGGCAATTCTTGAAATCCAGTAGGAAAATGTCAATTGTGCATAAGACTTTTGCCTTTGACGCATCAAAGGTGAAGATATGTCCATCTCAAGCTTACGGCTTGATGAAAGAGATGGTTGGGGGTTATGAAAATGTTGGTGCCACCGTCACAGAATTTAGGAACTGGAATAGGGATTTGAAAGAAGGCATTGGGAAGAAAGATGCCCAGATTATACTGGACAAGTTTAAGGCAAAGAAGGAAGAAATTGGGTCTTTTTATTACGAATATGACACCGATCCATCAGGTCACTTGACCAAGCTGTTTTGGGCTGATCCAATAGGCCGCAGAAATTATGAAGTGTTTGGTGATGTTATATCATTTGATGCTACTTTTGGTACAAATAAGTAAGTGATATTCAATGTTTTAGATTATGCATCATATATTGGCTATTACTGAGTGATTTTCTTTATGTTTCTAATCATTAGGTACAATATGGTTTATGTACCGATTACGTGGCGTTGATAACCACAGGAAATGTGTAACATTTGCGGCGGGACTTTATCAAAGGAAGATATTCCTCATTACACATGGGTTTTCCGAGTCCTTTCTAAAGGCTATGGGTCGTGAACCACTCTGTTTAATCACGAGACCAATGTCTGCCATGAAACGAGCAATACCTGCTGTTTTCGATCTTTGCAAGGCATCGTTGGTGCATGTGGCATATCATGAACAAACTACCAACAAAGGTGCATTTTCTTAAAAATCTTGAAAATTTTGTTTGACACTGTTCTCCTGGATACAATAGCTACTTTATCTATTTGTAACTCAGTGTACACTAGCTATTGTAACTTAGTGTACACTAGCTAGTTATCTTAGTGAACACTAGCTGTGTTGCTAGTGTAACCTAGTGTACACTAGCTAGTGTATACTAGCTATGTGTATCAGCATTGGCTAATGTAAACTAGCTAGTTTAACTTAGTGTACACTCGATAGTTATCTAGTGTATACTAGCCAAATGCCTTAGGCAGCAGGACAAAGCATTGGGCCAAGCCCTTGTGTACATTAGCTGTTGTAACTTAGTGTACACCAGCTAGTTATCTAGTGTACAATAGCTAGTTTTCTTAGTGTATACTAGCTGTGTTGCTAGTGTAACCTAGTGTACACTAGCTATGTTGCTAGTGTGCACAATTCAAAAATACCTAGTGTGCATTGTTCTATTGGGTACACTAGCTAGTTTATCTAATGCACTCAATATACTTATTACAATATTGACTTGCATTCTTATTGATTGTTATCATGTTTATCATTTGTGAAGGTTGGTCCACATTTGTGCAAGGAGTTGGATTTTATGTCCATGATAAAAGAATATGTTTGGAATGAAAATATAGATGCATCAGAATTTGAAGAGGGCTGGAAATCTGTTATGGAAGAATATGGTTTAAACAATAATGAGTGGTTAAGAAATATGTTTGAGAACAGGAGTTATTGGATTCCTGCATATTTCAGGGATGATCTTTTGTTAGGTATACTGCGTACAACTTCATGGTCAGAGAGTGCAAATGCATTTTTTGGCAAGTATAGCATAGAGAAGGACACGTTGACAGATTTTTACGTCCGTTTTGAGACGGCAATGGAGAAGCAGCGTAACACCAACAAAAGATTAAATTATGAGTGTTTGACACAATTTCCAAAAGCAGAGACTCCTCTGTTGATTGAGAAAGATGTTGCGGAGATTTACACGCGCGATACATTTTATTTGATTCAAGATGAAATTAAGGAAAGTTGTTATAATGTGGGGATGAAGTCTATGACCTCCGTTGACGATTCTTATAAGATTTTGGTTTTGACAGATAGTAAATTGAAAGGAAAAAAATTTGAGGTATGTGATCTTTTTTACCAAGTGTTGTTTCAAATAGCATTGCAGTTTGTTTATAGTACATGCAGACTTATTAGTTACTGAATCTTTATGCAGGTGAAGCACATGATAGGAACTAACCACATAGATTGTTCATGCAAGCTTTTTGAGAGAGTTGGGATTTTGTGCAGGCATGCTTTTTTAGCCTTAAAACTGGATAGTGTAAACAAGATTCCTAGAGATCATGTACTTAATCGCTGGATGAAGAATGCTGAGCGTCGAGCATCATTAGTGACAGTGGCTGGTGTATCAGAGGACTGTGTTGCCAAGGATATTTGGTTCAATTTCAACGCAATCATGGGATTAGCAGGTAAGGACATCAATGATATGGACCATGTTGAAAAGGTTTTGAAGGATTTGAAACATGAGTTACGTGATCGGAGAGGAACAAATGTTGTTCCCAAGAATAAAAATTTGTTATGGAGAGTTTAATTGGTGCAGTGATTCCAGATGATATCACAGTCAAGCCTCCCAATGAAGCTCGTAACAAAGGGTGTGGGAGGAAGATGATTATGAGTGCACCGGAGAAGTCAATCATTGAAAAACAAAGGACTAAGAGATTATGCGGGTATTGTAACAAAATGCGTACTCATGACAAGCGTAATTGTCCAGAAAAGGATAAGAATTTTGATAATAATTTTGATAATAATGATGATGATGATAGCGAATAATTTGGTTATAATTTTTGTTATTGGATAATGATTTTTATGTTTTTTTTTTCATTTAATTATAGATATTATATTCATTATTGAATATAAGAAAAAAGGTCTACCTGTTAATATTTGTTTGACAGTGTATTTATATACACTAGCTAGTTAGGTAGTGTGTGAAATGCAATTGGATACACTAGCTAGTTTACCTTCTGTACCCAATAAATTATTTAAATAATAACTGTGTACATTAGATAAAATAGCTGGTGCACACTAGCTAGTGTAACTTAGTGTACACTAGCCAAATGGCTTAGGCAGCAGGACAAGGCCTTGGCCAATACCTTGTGTACACTAGCTTGTTATCTATTGTACACTTGATGTGTTGTTAGTGTCAAGGCCAAGGCATTGGCCTTGGCTACGCCAAGGCATCAGCCATGGCCTTGGCTATGCCAAGGCATCAACCTTCGCTAAGTACACTAGCAATATATATAGTGTACACTAGCTATGTAGATAGTGTACACTAGTTATTTAGTTGGATCATGTCATTGTTTAGTTTACAATAGCATTTCCAACTTAGTGTACACTAGCTATTGTAACATAGTATACACTAACTGTGTGTAGCTATATAGAGCACACTAGATATTTATCTAGTGTAACTTAGTGTACACTAGTTATACTAATACTTTCTTTAATTTAGGCAAATTACAAGATAATAAAGAGACATAACAAATAAATTTAAAAAAAAAAAAAAACAACAACAACAATGACAACATATAATTATATAAGAACAATCCTATTCTTGGTAGTCATTTCCAAGTAAGGCCCCCTGCTCCAAACAATCCATCCCGTCTAATCATCTCCAAAAGAAGAAGGACTATCCTTGGGGCTCCCGCGATGCAAAAGAAGATTGACCGCTTCCCAGTTCAAAGAACGGTAGAAAGCAATGATTCATCTTGGGGACTAGCTGAAATAAATAAAAAAAAAGAGAGAGAGAGCTTAGTCCCTAGCGATCCGCTCGAAAGCAAAAGTCAAAGGATCCGGTCGTTACTCAAGAGGAGTCTCAGAGTGAATAAAGAGACAGCATGGATGTCCCCTCACCTTCCAAAACCAATCCCAAGCCGTCCTCTCGATTTTAGAGGATACTCCCATTACCCTTACCTTTGACCTTGCCAAAGCCAGAATTGACCTCTCATTCTTAGAGGCAGCAAAGATGCAATCACAAATTCCTTCACCTTAGAAATCTCAAACACATCCCTGAAAGCCAACCTCACATTTTAGAGGCTTAATCAGCAAAAAGCCTAGCCGACCTCTTGTCTTAAGAGGTCATGATATTCAAAATCACCCAAAAGCCAATCGAAACCCTGAAACCCAGCTGCAGTTCCTACCAGATAGCAGTTTCACTCTAACATCTTCAAGAGGCAAATCAAATTAACTCTTCGTTGCTTGTTTAAACCGGAGCCAAATCTATCCCGGCTCGAAGGATCGTCAATCGAGGATTGTGAAAATTTCATTCGTTCATTCGACGTTTCATGTGAGCATTTCTCCTCCGCAAAACACCTCCCATGAATGTCCCACTGGGGCTTCGCATCTGTATCCTTCATCGACGTTCCAAAGAAACTTGTGCGTCAACTCTCCAGAACTCAGAAAATCTAGTCCCCTCAAGGAATGTCTCCATACACAGATCCACTTCCATCATTCGGAGTTTATTGTGGGGATATAGTTTATTGACAAATTTGCCCTTTCTAATATCTTACTGTATTTTATAGATACGCTAGTGTACACTAGATAGATTATATATTGTACCCAAGTTGCTATGTCCAATATTATAAATTAGCTAGTGTACACTAGATAAAGTAGCTAGTGTACCCAAGTTATTATGTCTTTTTTTGTAATTTAGCTAGTGTACACTAGATAAAGTAGTTAGTGTACCCAAGTTACTCTGTCCTATTTTATAACTAGTAAAAGCACGTGTCCGAGGACACGTGGTATATATTTTTTTAATTAAAATAAATATTATTAAATGAGAAGTGGTAGAAATTTTAAAAAAAATATCCTTCTCTTTTTTCCTTAAAAATAATTAGATCTTCCACCTCACACTACAACTAGAGTCCGTGTCACACTGCACAGCTACTCCTTAAAAAAAAAAATTAAATTTTTTTTTTTTTAAAAAAGGGCAAAATGGGAAAAAAAAAATTGGCACTGTTCACCATGCTGAGGTGGACAGTTGTGATTTATACTATAGAATTAGCTAGTGTACACGAGATAAAGTAGCTAGTGTACCCAAGTTACTCAGTCCTATTTTATAAATTTGCTAGTGTACATTAGATAAAGTAGCTAGTGTACCCAAGTAATCTGTCCTATTTTATAAATTTGCTATTGTACATTAGATAAAGTAGCTAGTGTACACTAAGTTACTATTTCATTTTATTAAATAAAGGGGTACAATAGAAATCAACATCTAACAGTTTATGTTAAATAACCATCTGTATTCTCTATTAACTAATGTACCCAAGATATCACTTCAATAACAACTGGGTACATTAGATAAATAGCTTGTGTACCCTATTGATTTTGGATGTCAAATGATAGGTAATTAACTTATTCAAGATGTGTAGTAGCTAGGTAGCTAGTGCACACTAGCTAGATGTCTTTAAACTTGGCTTGCATCCGATAAAATGTGTTGGCCTTGGCCTTGTCATAGAGATTTTAGATGTCAAAGGATAGATAACCAAAAGAATATCAACATAACTACCAAAATTTTATTTACACCCTCTAGTATCCAACATAACAAGATTCTAAAAATAACATAAAATACAAGATGTCTAATTTTTTTTTTAGGATTTTTGTGTTTTCTTTGCCTTATTAGAATGTGTTGTTGCTGAATAAAGAACTCTTTCTCTTTTTTTCATTGGTTTGATATGTAAGCATTGTAAAGAGGTATCTCTTTCTTAACTTCAGAAGTTGCTTGTTTTGATCAACCTGGTAGAAAGAAAAATCGGAAAAAGATTAGAAGAAGTTGTTTGTTTTCTTCAGTTAAATAAATCTTTAAAGCAAAAAATTCTTACCCCTTCTCTTTTAAAACCAGCATCCCAGTTTTTGAGTCTACCACCTTTGTATGTCTCAAGGTCTCATTACGAATATTGCAGTCAAGATGATTTCTTGTTGTCCTCCACAACATAGATAGTCGGCAAGCATTAAACAACGAATTGCCTTTTAAGTGGTTATGGGATCTTAAATACCGACTAAAATGGTTTCTCTGCACAAAATAAACATTAAGCTAATAGTAAGTGTATAATATATTTAATTTTAAACAAAATATACTAAGTCGGGTGTTTAGATTTGTGTAGGATAGGCAAATAAGTATTAAGAATTTAAAAATATGCATACCAGTTGCGTTAGAGGGCTCGAGTACTTGTCAAAATCCCCTAAGCTAATGTTGTCAAGGATATCCAAAGAATTTGCCTTGAAATCAAAGACAACAACATAAAAGTGCGCATGGGCGAGGATTGCAAACATTACCTGACATATTTAGATAAACAAATATAATAAGCAAATGTGAAATTTCGAAATAACAAACACACTTATAAATATGTAGCTGCCTAGGTTTTATTACCAAATCATAGTCATGGATTGTTTTTGTTGGGTTATTCTTCACCAACCTATCCATCTCCAAAGCAAAATCTTCATATTTACCCTCGGCCCTGGTGGCATTATACATCTGTGATATGACATATACATAACAAATGAGTTATAGTGATATTGTAGTATACGTGAATGAATGTCACTAAGGTTATTTAGTTAAGCATATTACCATTACATGCGGTCCAAGAGACAGATGCAGGCTTTCAGGTGCCTTATACTTTTCAAAATCGTTCGGACTTCACACTAAATACTTACCAATGAATATTCCACCTCTTTTACAGAAGCATGGTGCAAACTTTCAAAAACACCTTAGACATCATTTTTGGAATCATAAATGAAAAACCTGTAGAAAATAAGGTAATTAGCTACTGCTCCTTCGACTATGAACTCTAGGTACATTAGATGCACAGCTAGTGTGCACACTACAACCTCATGTTTTTGAAGGACATGTTGCTTGAACTAAATAAATAGCTAGTGTACACTAGCTATGTGTATCAGCCTTGGCTAAGTACACTAGCTAGTGTACACTTGCTAGTGCCAAGGCCAGGGCATCAGCTTTGGCTACGCCAAGGCTTCAGCCATGGCCTTGGCTTCGCCAAGGCCTCATCCTTGGCTAAGTAGCTAGTGTACACTAGCTGTGTTACTAGTGTGCACTAGCCAGTTAACTAGTGTGCACTAGTTAGGTAGAGTGTGCACTAGCTATATATATAGTGTACACTAGCTATATATATAGTGTACACTAGCTACTTTATCTAGTGTGCACACTAGCTTATGAAGAGTAAAGTTAATTTGATGGTGTGACTAACTTTATTATTACTATGTGTGAGTAACCCGACCCGAACTCATGTTTTGGGTCCACTTTAATTAATTTTTGGGCTTATGTAATTGCTAAAGAAGCAAATTAAGTTCAATTATCCAGCAGCCCACTCAACCCATTGGGCCTGCCATCCATTCGGCCCAACTGTGCCAAAAAGCAGTACGCTGTCGTCCGACATGGGACGACACTAAGGCGGTTTAACTGCCTCTGTCGGACGACATAAGCATTCCCATCATCCTGCCTATAAATACAAGGCATGGCTGATCATTTTGAAGGAGATTAGAGAGGATTGGGAGGATATCAGTATAATAGGGGAAACTCTGCACAAATAGAGTCTCTCTCTCTCTCTCATACACACACACACTCACCTCCCTCCTCACACACACACATACACCAAGGCCAAGATCTAAAGAAACACTCCTTGTTGGTGTGTTGAAGGGGTAGACACCATACTACTGGTGATCTTACCTTGTGGACTACAATAGGTAGCCACTAAACCCT
The DNA here is from genome assembly GCA_022495995.1 of Adenophora triphylla var. japonica. NCBI lineage: Eukaryota > Viridiplantae > Streptophyta > Magnoliopsida > Asterales > Campanulaceae > Adenophora > Adenophora triphylla. The sequence goes on from JAFEMH010005953.1 coordinate 85,142, forward strand.
TCTCTCTCTTTAAATAACTCTTTCATACACTCATATCATCTTGCATGTTCAACTTGCTTTGATATTATGTGAAATATTGGGATTTTTGCATGATAAAGGTGGTGGAGAAGTGGATCTTCAATATTCACTTCTCCCCACCTCAGATCTGGACATTTGGTGGCATTAACATCAATAAAGTTTAGATCTTTGCTTATTTACATTGAGTTAGGAGGTGATGGCTACTTCAAAGTGGCCATAAACATGTGATTTATCACATTTGGCCACTAAAGCCATGTGATCCTCCCATAATACTCACATAATACTATTATATTACTGCTTACAGTTAATAAAAATGCTTGGTTTGCCTCGAGAACAAAAGGGGGAATCAAACAGACTGAAGGGCACTGAAATAGGCCACTCTTGTCGGACGACACAGAACTCTCTGGATATCCTGTGTCATACGACATAGAGCTCCCAGAAGGCTATAAAGCCATTCTTGGACTTCAGATCTGTCAGATTTAACCCCTTTCATAACTCAAGGCTTACCTAAGTATTTTTTGGCTCATAAGCCACTATTTGGGGTGCCTAAGGTCTGTTTGGGTGCGATCTAGTTGATGGAGGCGGTTTGCCATATGACATAGACGACTTCGGATGTTCTATGTCATATGACATCCGTATCATTAAAAGTCAATCATGACTTTGCTCACTCCTATCAACCCCCAAACTGAACGTAGACCTCCAAATAGTGTCTTCAGTGGGTGAAATAAATGTTATTCCAGTTCCAGAATAGCTTGGTCATTGTAAAAGACAATCTGACCATGAGGCATCATGTCGTCCGACATCCCCTTCCTGGGAAGTCCTGTGTCGGACGACATCAGAGCTTCCTGAGCAGATTGTCTTGATCTTCTGCCTTGTTATAAAAATCATAATATGTAAAGGGTGTGGCCCCTTGTCATGGCTCACAAGTTGTATCCAGTCTGTACGTCATCAATGAAATGCCAAATTTGCATGCCTTGCTCATCGACACATATTGCACACACACTTTGAATGTCCATAATTGTCCAATGTTGATTGAAAGTCTCGAAAGAGGCGTGTTGGGTGAACTCTCTAGTTCTTCCCAAACACGTAACCAGACTCCCGAACCCAAAAATCTCTTAAAAAATAGGCTTTTCAATGTTTTCCTTTAAAAACGGCGTGGCGACTCCCAAAAACCGAAATTTTCAAACTTATCATCACATACAACACAAATTTTTTCGGGCGAGCGTTCATTCACTATGATACTTACATATCATCGTCAGGTTGACCTTCTTCAATCCACTTGAAGAGCATGTTTTCATCAGTACTTGGTCTTTCAACAATATCAACTATTCTTTGTTTGAAAGGAGACTTCAAAAAAATGATGGCTCTGAGACGCGTTTATCTGTATTTGGCCGTTCGTTTTGTTGAGGTTGATTCTCTTAGCTCTGTGTTGATCCTTGAGTTGACAACAGCAAATCGAAACAAGGGGAAGTTACACCCCTTATTTTACGCTGGGGTTTCATTGTTTTTTCCTCAAGTACCTCTTCATTTTCTTGAGCTGGAGATTCAGCAGCAGCCATCTGTGCGATTGAAACCACATCAATTTCATCAAATGCATCGTTTGTTGAGATGCTTTTCTTCTCCTTTGAAAGTTTGTCTTGAATGTAATTTTCAACACCAATGTCAATATCTATGTAATCTTGGCTATTTAATCCCAAACTGTCAAAGTCTGGTGTCTGTTGAGGCTCGACATCAATTGATGCTCCTTTTGTTGGAGAGTTTTCAGAACAAGTCAACAACGAGTGATCCTCTATTATTTTTTTCAACTGTTTTGACATGTCTTCGCAGTGTGAGTAAGTGAGGGAGTCATCAATGAAAGGTATTGATTCTGGCTCATTCTGACAGCTTGGGATTATTGGAGAAATTTGGACATTGGTGTTAAGGAGAGGTTGTGGTTGCATTTCAAAAGTTGTATTGAGGAGGTCTGGCTGTGATTGTTGGTTATCTTGTGTTGTGGTGAGTGGAGAATCTAAAGTTGGATAGAGGAGAGGTTGGTGTTGTGTCTGTTGGTCTGAATTTTGCTTCTGGGGTTGGTAAGGTGGTGTGAAAGGAGAGTCAACAGATTGAGCTTGAGCTTGAGCTTGAGGAAACTGAGAACTGAGAAGCTGGTTTATTTCATTGTTCAGTTGCTGCACACGCTGCCTCTCTGAATCAATTGCAGCACATACTCCCTCCGTCCCAGCCATCTTAGGAATTTTTCATTTGGTGTGGGAATTAAGGAATATTATTATAGTATTAGGAGAGAGAATGAGTGGAAGAAGTGTTGTGAGTATGAAAAATTAAATAGGAGAGAGAATGAGTGGAGGGAATAGTGATGGAATTATTGTTGTGAGTATGACAAGTGGGTCCCATTTAATATAAAAGTAATATAAACTTTCCATTTTGGAAATTCTTAAGATTAGTGGGACGCCCAAAATGGAAAGTTTTCTTAAGATCGGTGGGACGGAGGGAGTATATTGTATGCTTGGGCATAGCGTGCCAGTGCCCCTTTCAGATCATCAGCCGTAGCCACAAGTTTTGACATTGGATCATTGTCCTGAAACATTTAACATAATTGCATTTGAATTTTTAATAGCTTCATTTAACAACAGGTGAAAACTTGAATTTATAAGAAGTATACATATATACACCACTAGCTAGTTAGCTAGTGTATAGTAGAGATATTGGTATTACTGGCTAGTGTAATCTATTGACTTTTATATACACTAGCTATTTTAGCTAGTGTACACAATCTACAAGGTTAATTGTATAGATGATTTAGGACTCTTTTAAATGAGCATATTTTTTAATTGTATAGATGATTTAGGACTCTTTTAAATATTAACTTTTGTAAATTATTAATTAGTTAGTTAGATTTTATATACACTAGCTAGTTAGCTAGTGTAAACTAGATAGTGTAACTTAGTGTACACTAGCTAGTTAGTTATTCAGCCCTTGACCAAGTCCTTGTGTACACTAGCTAGTTATCTTAGTGTAACTTAGTGTACACTAGCTAGTGTATCACCCTTGGCTAAGTAAGCTAGCCAATTACACTAGCTTGTGTACACTAGCTAGTTATCTAGTGTACACTAGATAACTAAATATTTTTATCAAAATAAACAGGAAATATAAAATTTAAGAAAGAAAACAAACTAAGTAAATTATTTTAAATACAATTAAAAAAAAAATACAACAACAACAACAACAACAGGTTCCTAATTCCCATCATTGACTTCTTTCATATGCTGCTTTAGTGCAATGTATATAGAGAAGCTCCTTCATACAGAGATTAGATTTTCTGAACCCTATATCGCATATAGAGAACACGATCTATATCGTGTATGAAGGAGCTTCTCTATATACGATATAGGGCTCAGGAACTCTAATCTCGTCTCGATTCCTCTGTTCAGAGTCCCCTAATTCCCATCATTGACTTCTGTCATATGCTGCTCTAGTGCGATGTGCTGATGCATGGATATTTCTCCATACGCAGAAATAGATCCAAAATCAATTGCATGCGCAAAGAGTTGATCCCAAGACAAGGTTCTTGTTGGAAAGCTCCTAGGGGGGCAGAATGGGCATTGCAATTTATTTTCCCCATTATAGAGAGGAAAACGCCCATTTTGGATTGATCGCTTGTGCCTTGCAACTTTTTGCTCCATGGTTAACTCTCTGTTAACCCTAGGCAGAACATCCACATTATTATCTACATATTCAACCTCCTCGGGCTAAAACCCTACATCAGAATCAGAACTTTCGTTCTGCTGAGCTTGGTTGTTGTTGTTGTTATTCATTTTGAGAAATTTGATTTTTTTTTGTTGTGATGGTAGGAGTGGTGGTGTATGGTATTTATATTAAAATATGGAGGAGTGATACGTGTACTTTGGGCTTGAGAGATGGTACAAGTGAATGTGTATGGCATGTTGGTTTGACAGGGGTTGGTAAATGTCAATATCACATTTAATGGTTTTTTTGGAAGGTTATGTTTGAATTCATTTATGATTGATCTGAAAAATAGGACATTGGATTTTCAGATATTTTGGAAGGTTATGCTTTAAAGCATTTATTTATTGTTGACTACTCCCTTTGTCACGACCCGAAACCTAGGCTCTATTGTGGTCACGTGTTGAGCACGTGGGAGTGGGGTGCGTAGTAAATTATTTTATGCATTTCATAATAATTGGGATTTTTATGTGTTAGTTTTCACATTTTAATAATTGATTTGACATTTTAGTGATGCTAATAAATTAATTTTAATTATTTAATGTTTAAATGGAATAAATAGGATTTTGTGATAAAATTATAATATTGAAAACATTAAATAAAAAGCTTCACAAAAGTTTGAGGGGCCTAGATGTAAATGGGAAACTTAAGTTAGTTAATTGAAATGACTCAATTTGGAAGGGCTAAATTGTAAGTTGGATTAATATATATCCCTTTTTCCTTCCTTGAAATGGGGAAGATCATTCCAGGCGCAGAGAGAGAGAGAGAGAGATAGAGTACGAGAGAAATGGAGAGGAAGAGAGAAAGAAAAAGAGTATTTCCTCCGTTCCAAAATATTTTCCAAAAATTCTAGAAAATCAACCGTTAGTCCGATTTGCGATTTGTCTGCGGCAAAGCGATCAGAAAGGCGAAGAGAACGTTTAGAGTCGATCAGATCGTCTTTTCATTTCGGCATATTTTTAGGTAAATTATTATGATTCCGTTCTATAACTGTTTATAAATTATATAATGATGATATTATGCTGTTATAACAGAGTTTTGATAATTTTGGTTGGATGACTTGGGTTTTGGAATGATGAAATCGGGTGTTGGGGAAAAGTGACGTAAATGGTTGGGATAGGATTAATGACTAAGTTTTAAAGTTGTGTTATATATATTCTTTGATGTTATTATTATCATATAAATGATTATTGATAAAATTGACAGTTTGGTTGGATCTTGAAATGATTTTTGGGAATGATGAAGAAATGATTTTAGAAGTAGGAAATCAGGTTGATAAAATGGTTATATGACTTGGGGAATAAAATGGAGTATTGATTAGGAAATTTATAATGAAGTTGGCTAAGGTGGTATAGATATGGTTGTAATAATTGGGATAGAAATGAAATGGTTGTTGATTATATATGTTATATGGCATGGGAAAAATATAGTTATAAGCTAAATACATATATATAGTGAAGTTGGTTAGTGGAATGAAATGGGAGCTTGGCTTGAAATGTAAAGGATTTAGGTGATATTTATGATTGTTGTAGTGATTAGTCAATTAAATTGGCTTTGAAATTAAATAAGAAAGATTATAAATAAAACTTGATATTATGGGTTGTAAATAAATTCGCTAGAGGTTGAAACATTTATTTGAGTGATTGAATGGAAAGAAAATGAGTTGGGATGAAATGAAATACTTTGAGGTCATGGCAAAGGTGGTAGAAGGGGTTGGATTGGCATGATGAATTGTTGTGTATAGGTGATATAGCATGGCGTGAGTATGGTTATATGTTAAAAATTAGTATATAAACTTGTTTGGATTGGCTTGGGACAGCTTTGGGAAGTTGGAAATTTGTTTTGTGTCTTGGCTGGTACTGATGTTGCACATCAGCACCCATTCTGGTGTTGGGCACGACTCGTGCCCTGGAGCACGAGTCGTGACCCTCAATTGGACTCGTGATACCTAATCGTGATGTTTTGGTCAGTCGTGCAGGGGTTGAGCACGAGTCGTGCCCTGGAGCACGAGTCGTGCCAGGACTGGTTTGGGGTATAAATTTGGAACCATGTGGAACCTAAGCAATCTAGTTCGGATGTGGTCCTTCCTTAACTATAATCCTAGAGCATCATGAGTACTTTACAATGACGTTTTAAAGAGACTAAAATGATAATAAGAAGGTCCTTAAATATCGCTTTGAAAACGGGTGACAACCGTGGAACACTTGTAACCAAAGTTTATAAAAACTTGGTATTTGATTATGAAACTTGTTTATGTGTTGCATTCTTATATGGCATATTGCTGCATACATAATAACTTACTGAGATTATTTCTCACCCCTTCTCCCTTTAATTTTTTTTAGATTCAGCTGAGACAGGTAGACCAGACCGGTGAGGCCGGGGAGGAATTCGGACCGTCTTTTGGGTGTCAGGGTATGTGTACTGTTTGGGAGTTGGGAATAAGTGTGGTTAATATTAAATTGAGAAAAAGAACTATGTATAAAGTTTTATAAATATTTAAAATGAAATGTTGTAAATTATAACAGGTTATAGTTTGGTTTTCAAAAGTTTATTCCACTCTTAAATTATTTAAAGGAAAAGTTTTAAATTAATTTGGTGGTTTGGGGACTCTCCAGCTGGGACACGAGTTTATAGGTCCCGGGGTTGGGGAGGGTCCTCACGATTGTGGCGCCCCCAAAAATGTGTGTGCCTGATATGTTTGATATGATTTGATTAGTGCTACTCATATCACCAAGATGCATCTTCTTTTCGGAAGCTCATCCTATAAGGACTCCAAGGTTAAGCGTGCTTGACCTGAGGAAATTCTAGGATGGGTGACCCACTGGGAAGTTTCTCAGTGAGCACGTAAGTGAGGACAACACGTGCTGGAAAGACTTGTGGTGATTTGTGGGGATAGTCCGTCAAATCTGATAGCGTTCCGACCCGGTCTTCGGGCTCGGGGCTTTACACCCTTCGTCCCATTCGAAAAGGCATTTTTGTCTCCTTGCACGAAAGGCACAAATTTCCATTTTGGGTGTCCCGTTTAAAAAGGAACATTCCCAAAATAGAAAATTTTAAATGTTTTTTTATTAATGGGGCCCATTTGTCATACTCACAACTCCACTAGCTTATTATCTAGTGTACACTAGCTATTGTAACTTAGTGTACACTAGCTAGTTATTTTAGTGTACAATAGCTAGTTATCTTAGTGTACAAGGCTGATACACTAGTTGTTGTTTAGCTAATGTACCTAATAGGTCATTTCTAATAATAATTAGGCACACATATAACGTACATTAGCCAGATGGTTTAGGGAGGACAATTGATTCTAAGTTTTACCTCTTCTTGTTGTTGGTATTGTTCTGATTGTCCGCTGTGATGCTGTTGTTGTTGTTGTTGTTCTTCTTCTCCTTCTTCTTCTTCTTCTTCTTCTTCTTCTTCTTCTTCTTCTTCTTCTTCTTCTTCTTGGATGGTAATTAAACGTGTTGTCCCCATCCCAATCAAGTTCTTCTCCATTTCATATAACTCCCTTTCCTCCATCGTTTCTGTTGTCCAAGCTTTAAAATCAGGGGAACATTTGCGAACAACTATGGACCCCACTTGGTCCACACGATCAAGGTAAAGGAACTGTAAAGCAAACAATGCACATATGTTAAATTCAATAGAAGCATTTATGTTGTTCTCTAGATTTAGTATCAAATGGATTGTGCACTTACTACTAAAAATGCCAACGATCCAGTGAAGAAGGCATCTTCTTTCCACTCTGACCTGGCCCTCTTCAGTTCTTTAATGAGATATGCACACCAGTTATATTCTGCACACTCATTAAAATTGACATTGGACCTCAACAAATCCTGCCTCACAAAGCTTGTCGTGTGAGGGGCTATTAAAACATTCGTCATGAGGATGACGAAATTCATCATGAAAAAATCATCCACCTCTGTGCTGTTGTTGATTTTTTGCGATTGTGGGGCTGACTTTCCATGGAAACTCAACTTCTTCATCGTTGTCAAACTGGGATCTCCAATTTTTCTCCCTATCAGCATTTTTCTTTTTGATCTCAGCCAGTTCCATTTCTTTGCTTTCATCATTTTCTTTCTTCTTCATTTTAGTGGGTATAACAATTTCCCTATCACCCCTTGGCAAACCCAGTATTCGCTGCACCTCTTCTTCAGTCACAGGGAGCTCATCTCCATTTTCTAATGTTACTATGTTATCATTTGCATTGTAGTTGTTGATAACATAGTAGCCTATCCTGTGGGCTAGATTGGTAAACTTGAAATGAGAAAGCTTTTCAAATCCGTTAAGTTTTAACCAATCCATTTGAGCTGAATTTACTTTAGACAGTGCTTCCAAGAGCCTTCTCGGGCTGCCTCTAATTTTTGATTTTTTATAGTCATATTTGGAATGGGTTGCCCTTGATTTCCTCTGGGATGTTTCTGGAGAATACTTTGAAAGCTGTTTCTTGCTACGTTTCTTGGGAGATGCCTGCATATAAAAAACAATTAAGTGAATACTTTTTGAAGAGAGTTAGTGGATATAAAAAATAATGTGTGTAAATGTACTCTATCTATTTGATGGTTAATACCTCGGGTCGGAGATTTTTTGCAGCCGAGGAAGAAGAAGTGACACCAGCAATATCTTCTATGTTTGACAAAGTCTGGTCAGTTTTCTTTCGTTTGACACCAGCTTGCTTCTTTGAAGCATCCAGTTTTTCGATGGTTGAGTGAATTTTCTTCTTCAGTTGTCTCAACGTCGCATCTTCTGGCATTGTGTCTATCAAACATTCTTCTGATTAAACACAAATAAGAGTTAGTAGGAGTCATTATAACAACAGGTACACTACCTAAATAGCTAGTGTTCAGAACTATTATAAAACATACATTAGGGGGGCAGCTAATTTGTGCAATGCAACCAAAGGAGTTACCTGTTCTTATCGGTGTTGCTGCTGGTACGATTGATCTTTCTGAAGATACCATTGATTCAACACTCTTTCTTTTTAATGCAATCTTTTTTGATTTTTTTTTTTTTGCTGCTTGTGTTGATGATGTTGTTGTTGTTCCTCTTTCCTCTGCTTGTGTTTCTGATGAAAGGTAATATAAAACACAAAAGAGTTGAAAATAACAGTCATTAAAATAGGAGAATAAAACATTGTGTGCACTAGCTAGTTAGATATTTGACTATTTGGACAATGTCTTTAACTTTGTATACATTAGCTAGGTAGCTTGTGTAACTTATTTAAATGGCTTGGACAGTATGTAAGCCTTGACCACGCCAAGGCCAATGTATATAGTGTACACTAGCTAGTTAGTTATCTAATGTACACTAGCCTAATGACTTATGCAGGACAAGGTCTTTGCAAAGTCCTTGTGTACACTAGCTAGTTATCTAGTGTACACTAGATGTGTTGCTAATGCACACTAGATATGTTGCTAGTGTAACTTAGTGTACATTAGCTAGTGCCAAGGCTACGCCAAGGCATCGTGCCTTGGCTACGCCAAGGCATCGGCCATGGGCTTTGTTAATGTACACTAGCTAGTTATCTAGTGTACACTAGCTAGTTATCTAGTGTACACTAGCCAAATCGCTTATTTGACAGGATAATTGTTGTGAATACTAGCTAGTTATCTAGTGTACACTAGCTGTGTTGCTAGTGCAAACTAGATGTGTTTCTAGTGTACACTAGGTACACTAGGTATTTAACTGGTGTACACTAGTTATTTAGATAGTGTGCCTAATTCTATTTGTTGAAAAAATAAATTACTAAACCATAAAACTTTTGTAAAACGAATAGTTGATAAACCTAACCTTGTACATTGAGCTCCGTCAATTTTTTTTCATTGTTTGAGGATGCCATTGAAGATGATATTTGTAGAAATGGTGGTCGGAAATTGATTGATTTTCACCGGAAAATGAGAGATTGTGTAGACGGAGAGAGAAATTATGTTGTTAACCGTCGTCGTAGAAGGAATTGTCGCCGGAGAATTCTAGGGTTTTCACGTCACGTCGCGTTGGGAGAAGGAAGAAATTGAGTGTGTGTTTTGTGGTGTTTGTGTGTGCAACGGTTGAGAAGGATGATATTTATATGTTCGTAATACGATTTTACTATTTTGCCCTTTCTGTTTTTCAATAATTTCAAAAATGCCACCGGTTGTCCAAAACCCACACTTAATCTGAAGCATTGATTTTTATTTTAATCCAAAGGCTGATAATGGTTCTTATGGTTCTCACATAATTTGGTTCTCATTATATTAGGACCCTATATATGTAGGTGCTCAAATGAGAACCATAAGAAAATGAGAACCGTGAGAACCACTTGTATACACTTATTTACAGTAGATACTTAGCTACTGTATACATATACAGTCTACAATATATGTATACAGTAGTTAAGTATCTACTGTATACAACTGTATAACCACACGTATACACTTGTATACAGTAGCTAAGTATCTACTGTATGTGTATACAGTCTTTTGTATATGTATACAGTAGCTAAATATCTACTGTATACAAGTGTATACAAGTGGTTCTCACGGTTCTCATTGGAGCGTGACCCTATATATATATATATATATATATATATATATATATATATATATATATATATATATATATATATATATATATATATATATGGATTATAATACTACTAAAATACACTTATAAATAACCTTATATTGAAAAAATTGTCATATACATCAATTAACAATGTCAAAATAGCACTACTAATGTTGTACTAGCCCAAAATATAAAACTAGAAGAATTTAAGAACCATGTGGAGGATTTTGATTGTTTTCGTCACCAAGTTTTGACTTCATGAATTCCTCCATTGCATTCAATCTTTCTCGCATTTCCTCATAACCTTTACGAGCCTCTTTTGTAGCACGATGAGCCTCTTCTACAGTTCCCAAAACCGTATTTATACACTCACATCACTGACCAAAGAAAGAGACAACACAATGTAAGCAACCATATTCAATACTTGGCAGTGAAGTATATCTACACTCCTCTAATGAACATATCGAATACAAAATCAGGTCAAATTATGTTAGATGGAGTGGAAATTCAAAAGCTAAAGGTGAAGTGGCTAAGACAGCAGATGGTTCTTGTTAGCTGTATTACAAGTCAGTTTTAAGTTAGTGCAAGTGAGATCAGAAACTAGAAACTGCTCCATACCAATATACATATAGTATATATAATTTAAGCTACTTGAAAATTATAGTCTACGAATCTTACTCCAGCATAAGTGAGAGGAAAGTATCTGTAAAACAATATCAGTACCTCCAACTAAAATTTGACATGTGGCAAAGATGAGGTTCAATAATGAACGAACTCACATTAGCAATATGATTTTTTTTGTACCACAATGGCGTGTAAGTTTTCAACCGGACCAAGGACCAAATTCTCCATGATAAAACTTCTGTACAGACAATGGCACACTATAGTGGTAGATATAGTTTTCTCTGAGCGTAATTGAATCTATTTTATACTCTTCTTGTCATATGCAATATCTCTCTCTTGCATATACACACAGAAACATCCTTTCTGATAACAAAACTATAATAACAAACAATACACTTGGAGTCTTGGAACATCTATGTATCAACAGTGATGTGAACATTATACTTGAATTTGCTCAAAAAGAAATATTCTGTAATATTCATATATGGATGGACAAAGGTTTTAATATTGTCTCTGTGACAGGTGCATACCTCCAAGAAAAAAATGTTCTCTCTGATTAGTCAACAACGGTATGGTTTAAATAGGGTACTTTAATTTGTAGTGCAGATAGCATCAGCAGTGGAAAACTAAAACCAGTATAACAAAAGATAAAGAAAGATATGCAATCATGTGGGCCAGTCCATTAAACTTTCTTTTTCAGAAACAATTATACATCTAGACTTAAAGCACACATACCTAAATATATGAAGCAGTTGCTGAAACTCATAATCACCAGGGACAAAGCCTGTCTTCTAGCCATTTCAGCTGCAAAAATATATTGGAGAAGGAACAGGAGCAACAAATTAGATACATATGTATTAACAAACTCAAAATACAGAACGGGTAGTGCCTTTCAGACAATCAATTAGTACCTGTACTCATCACTCTCCCAATATGCGAAAATAATGTCGCAACATTCCTTCAGCACATCAACTGCACAATAATTCATAAGCTTCAGAGCTGGCTGATCATTTGGCTTCATAAAGTCATGCTCTTTAGAAAAGCTACCAGAATGACAAAACCCTTGTGTTTGAAACACATTTGTAAATTGTAAAATCAAAGCATACTAGCTAAGAAAAAATGTCCATCCATTGAAAAAATAGAACAAAGAACAACAATATCAGAATATGTTTGGCATGTTTGGCAGCTCAATTCCAAGCCTTGAATTTGGAATTAATTATATAATAAATTCATGGGAATTTCAATTGATTTTCCAATTCCAATTCCACGGTCTGTAATTGAGTTCCCACAAGCCTCAAAGTAATAACGAAATTTTATTAACTGTCCACTTTGCTTGGAGTGGAAAACAGTTTTGGAGTTTGACCTCTGCTCATGCCCTCTTAACTTCCAAGAGTTTTGCTCTGGGCAGTGAAGATAATACTCCCTCCATTTAACTCAAAGCTTTAATCATTTGAAAGCCAAACATTTGAAGGTTAAGAATCATTTAGTTATAGGTTAAAAAGGTTTCTGATTAAGTATAAGTATTAGAACTTTCAAGATATTTCAGCTTTTTCTCTTTTAATCCTTCCATGCTCAATTGGCATCCAAGACAGGTATTATACTGTGGTTTTCAGTGTTACCTGTAGAAAGAATATGAAGCTATGGAATCAGCATACCTTTGCGGGTCATCGACGATATTAAAATTTATTTTTGCTATACAAAGTATTGGCGAATAGCCCCTTGTCTCCATGCAATATAGGCTTGCCGAACCTCCCTCGATGCACAAGATATTATCCGCGAGTGAAAGTATGGACCTAAACTCAACTCTGGTGAAAGAATTCTTTCCATTTTGTGACTTACGCAGATGTGAAGAATGGCACAATGACGGATAGTAAAAAAAAAAAGAAAAAAAGAGGACAGTAGGTTGCTGCAAAGATTACTCAACAATTAGCCAGTTACAAAACTTCACCTGTAAGAAGGAGGGTGAGTAATTTGTATTTGTCTTGTGCTTGTGTACCCTGAAGAATTAAAATGATTGACGCAGTAAAGAACACAACACCCCGGAATTGACTACACATCTTCATTACATTCGAGAAAACAGTCTTACCTCAAAACTGTTAAAATGAAACCACCAAATAACTACCCTTTCTCTCCTCTCTTGAAAGAGGGTTACTTAATTATCAACCTAAAAGATTGTATATACATCTACAAGTTTAAATAGTACTACAATTACCACCTAATGTACAAGTGAGTCATCTAAAGCCAACCCATGTCGATGCACCTCATACTAAGCCCACGTGTTAACTTAATTGTGGTCAAAATTGTTAAAATTAAGCCACCGAATAACACACTCTACCCTTTCTCTCCTCTCTTGACAGAAGTTTACTAAACTATCAACCTAAAAGATCGTATATATATCTACAAGTTTAAATAGTAGTGCAATTACCACCTACCCTTTCATCAGTGGATTACGTCAGGTTAGTAAACTTGGGATTCTGATTATTTTTACATGTATGCACATCAAGACTATATATGATTATCAACCAAAGAGCTCGAGCTCAACCGGCATCAGATATACTTTTCTATACAGAAGTTCAGGGATTCAGTTCCCACTAATGTTAAATTTCACTCTCCAAGTACCACTATTGTAATAAATTAAGTCATCACATAATGCATGCTTGCAGGGATATGAAACTGTCGTAGGGGAGAGAGGAATACAATTATCAGGTGGACAAAAGCAAAGAGTGGCTATAACAAGAGCAATGATAAAGGGTCCGAGAGGAATACATTTTCTTATTCATTTTTGTAAAAGTTCAATTGAGTTGGCAATGAAAGTCAAAGCATGACAGTTTTTCCGGGACAGAGGTAGTATAAAACAATCAAAAGTACTAGGAAGGTTGAGTAGCTTATGCGATGTGTTTGTAATATTTAGAGAAAAATGAAGCAGAGGTTAATGTAAACATAGCCCATAGCATTTTAGCTGACATAACACAAACTCAACAAGTACCTTTCTCAAAATCAGACAGTTCGCCCTATAAATTGCCATTTCTCCGGAAGTAGCACTGTGATATGGATTCCCCTTAGGTACCTTCAATACGTATCAAGTAATTTATTAGAGACAAAATAATATTTGCAGAGTTCAAATGCATCAAAAATACTTTTCTTCCCAATCTACTGATGTAAACAAAAATCCAAAACAGCATAGTAAACATTAGTACCTTTCAAGCAAAAACTAGCTACAAAATGATACGCTAAAGAAAATTTGTACATAGTTACATGGGAACAGTTCAAACGCAGACAAATGGAAGATGGTATTAATGGCCAATAACTGTGTAGGCACCAACTGAGGGATCATTATGAAAGATGGTAATAATTTCAATCCGCCACACATTTTAAGCTTTCGTAACCCAAATCAGAATTTGGGGTTGATAAGGATGATTACAGTGAAGTGTCAAAAGTATAAGGGCTTGTATGTAAATATGTAAATAGGCAGTTAGAGTTTTAGAGGTTGTTAGAATAGAAAGTGTATATATGGTTTTCCATTCTCTGTAATTGAGTAACAGAAATGAATGAATCATTTGTTCATAATTGTGCATTCTGTCATGGTATCAGAGCTTCGATCCTTCTTCATGCTTCCGCATTCATGTTTTCTCTGCAAATTAGGTGATGTTCTACCTTTATTCATTGTATGCGACCTGCTTGCTGGTGAATTTTGCTCAGTTTGATTCTGTTTGTCGGTGCTTTCTTCTCGTTTTGTCGAGATTCTGCCCTAATTTCATTTTGCTCTTGAGATTTGATCTCTGTTTGTAGTTCTGATCTGTATTGTTCTTGTGCGAATTGCTCTCTGTTAATTCATCAATGGCTACCATCACAGATGAATTTGAAACAGAACTGTATGATCTACCTGATACTCAGGTTCAATTAAGTCCTAATCATCCCCTGTTTCTGCATCCTAATGATAATCCAGGCATGAAACTCATTTCGCATGTTCTAACTGAGACAAATTACTCTCAATGGAGTCGTGCCATGTGCCTATCTCTTGAATCAAAGGTTAAACTAGGAATGATTAATGGTCTCTCTCCCAAACCTCATCCTACATCCAAATATGTCTTGCTTTGGAATCACTGTAATAGTATGGTCATCTCATGGATTTCCAATGTTGTCTCACCTGATATTGCTACTAGTATAGCCTATCTGCCTACTGCACAAATGGTTTGGGATGATCTAAGGACTAGATATTCTCAGACAAATGCCCCAAAAGTATTCCAAATCAGAAAAGACCTTGCATCTTTCTCTCAGGTCATCTCTTAGTTTCTGGATACTTTACAAAATTCAGGACACTTTGGGATGAATACAATGAACTCACTCACTTAAGTAAGTGCATATGCAATTGCACGTGTGGTCACACCATGGAGCAAGAAGATTTTGAACTCTCTCCTAATTTGCTATTACACTCCCAACACTTTCTAAATTTACTATTTTCTTCACTAATTCTCTCTCATATTTTCAAATTATATTCACAACATTTTTTCTTTCCACCTACTCCCTCCGTCCCGCTAATATCCGCACACTTTCCTTTTTGGGCGTCCCGCTAATATCCGCACACTTCCAAAAAGGAAACTTTATATTAATAAAATATTCACCCTACCCCACTCATTCTCTTTTCTACATTATTTTAATACTCACAATACCATTATAATTTATTACACCCTCCACTCATTCTCCCTCCTACTTTACTTTTACACTCACAACATTTTATTAAAATATCATATTCTTTAATTCCCGCACAAACAGTGTTAGTGCGGATATTAGCGGGGCGGAGGGAGTATTTCCTTAATTTGCGTGTGATGACCTAAAATGGTGAAGTATTTCCTGGGAGTATTTCAGCCAAAATAAAATAAAAAAATATAGGCACCGCATGCCATAGAACGTAGAAGAATCGAGCACAAATGAAATGGGGATGAAAAGGAGCAGGTGATCGACGAACAAATAATCAAACCACCATGAAATCAATATCATCACCACCCCTCTTTCAATTGCCACGCGGTGGTCGCAACCGACGTGTAGACGGCGCCGGCAGCGTCACCGGTCTTTATGGAACCATCAACTGCAGTAGCTGCCGTTCCGTCAAGATTCTCGCTAAGAAGTCCAAGAATAATCCGAAGCAACCTCCTTCGACGGTGTTTATCCAATTCTTATTCACTTCCTATTTAATTTTGTATCATTCTCTTGTTGATTTCACTGTATATTGCCCGAATGACTGATGTTCTTGCTAACCCCTTTTTGTTGCCACCTCCCTTGAATTATTCTAGGGTTCCAAAGAACCTCCTCCGAGAATTACATCTAATTTGAAGCATAATTTGCCCATCTTAAAAGTCTTGAAGGTGAATTTTTTGTATACCTTAACAATGTCTGCAGCTCCGTCCCGAAAAGATTGTCACACTTTTCTTTTTGATTTGTCCCCAAGAATATTGCCCATTTTAAAAACAACTAATATAAAAGCAAGTAAATCATCGGCCATAAGATGTATGACTAGTCAGATTTTATAGTGTTTTCAATTCTACAAAAGGGCAGTAATTATAACCTGATTTTTAAAAGGTACAAATAAGTAAAGAATTAACCATAAAAAGTTTGACTAGTCAATTGTGACAATCCGTTTGGGACTGAGGGTGTACCGCTCGAATTTTTTTTTTCTTCTTCAATAAGCATCCGGTTTGATAAAAAGGGAATGTGCTCTAACTAACAGGAGTCTGAAAAGAAGAAATCTACACCTCTGCTTCCTAGTCGTTATCGCAGAAAGAGAGTGGATAAAAAAGAGCCAGAGCTCAATGACAACCCTCCTACGACTCTTGATTCGTAATTTCCTTTTCTATGTCTTGCTGAATTTAAATTTTATTTGTTGAACCTTCTGAATTATACTTTGAGAAGTGCTGCATTTGTCTGATTTTGCTGGATAGTATGGACTTAGACATAGACGAGAACGAAGAAGCCCCTAAGGTTTTGTTTGTTGATGGTTATAATGTGTGTGGCTATTGGCCAAAGTTGAAGACGGAGTTTATGAGTGGGAAGCTTGACACTGCTCGCCAAATGCTTATTAAGGATATGATGATATTCAGTGGCATGAATGGTATGTTCCTCAGCTTTCCCATTTATATAAGAGGACACATGTCATAAAAGCTGTGTTGAAATTATAAAAAAACTGTGTGATGAACCCCATCTCTCGTGAGAAGTCAGCGCATTGTGTGTTCATTTTTCAGTGTTTTGATTTCCAGGAAGCATGATTATCTACGAATTGTGCCCTCTTGCTGTTGCACCAAGCTGTGTTCATTGCTGTGTTCATTTGTCGGCGTTTTAAGAATCCCCTTGAGCACTTATGTTTTTTTTTTGTTAGTAAGATGCTACCATCAAATTATACTACACAATGGCAGCAGAACAATCTCAAATCAAATCCGTTGAGGAAAGCCCACGAAAACCTCCCCTAGCAAAAGCCCAAAAAGATGCTATAGAGACCACGTTGTCTCTAAAAACTCTAGAATTTCTGTCATTACACAAACACCATAAAACTGCAAGCACCACACTATCCGTTAACAATGTCGCATCGCCATTTTCTCCAAAGCCTCGAAACACTCTTGTGAAGGAATGACACCACAGGTTCTGACTTATCCATGTTTCCCCAGCCTTCTCAAACAGCCTGTTCCGAAGAAACCTGGCTCCACTGTGTTGAAGGAAAAGGTGATCATGAGACTCATTTTAACTCATGCAAATCCCCACCAATTTGGAGAAATGCTCTCGAAAGGTTGGCGAACCTGCAATTTGTCATTAGTAAATGCCTTTCGGCACCTAAGTCGCAAAGACTTTTGATTTGAAATGACAACCGCTTTACAGATAAATGATGACAAAGAAAATGGAGAAGGAACCACGAGCGAATCAATTGATTTAAAAGTTTTTTACCCGAACTATCCATTTCTTTACACTCGAGAATCCATATTAGCAGATAGACAAGTGCGAGAAATGACTTTGACTTATGATAGTCTTGCTGTCTTGGAGTTTTAACCTTCAAACTGCTGCTCTAAGTCTAACCTATTTGTGGGCAAGATGGAAACATGCTATATAGGATCTCGCACGTTTGCACGTTTTGTGTATTAAATGTTGTTTAGTCCTCTATCTTGCATACCCCGAAGATAAGAATGGCTTCTTTTGCTTTGGTAAAGGGGGTTCGTAGAGGAGTTGGGAGTCATGTTCATTGATGTGAGCCTCTCTAGAATGGTACTTTTATTTTTGCTCTTAAATATTTACACAGCTGACTCCTCATCAGCATATTATTCATTCTTACGCTTTATTTCATATATTTTTTCTTTTTGAAGAAAAACAATACATATATCTACAGTACAGTCACATTCTCTTTTGGTTTATGCATTTCATTCATTCAGAAAGTTTTTAGTTTAATTATAGATTTCTTGGTATTGTCTTTTCTTTTTGCGAAAAATCTTATCTCTCATCTTAATTTTCTGCAATAAGGTTTTACTACATGTTTCACAGTCAAGTAGTTGATGATGTTATTGTTTACTCATGTTACAGATTCTAGTCTAGCTGTAACAAAAAAAATCTCTACTCCAATATATTGGGATAAAATGTAAAAGAGCCTCTTGTGTCTTGGTTAATGTACGAATGAACCCCTATGGTAGAATTCTAAGCATATAACTCCAATGGGTTTGCTATCGTTACTTTCTCTATCAAACTATTGGTGTGATGTACCATAGGGGGGTCGTCCACTCATGGCAAATTACAGGGGGCTTTTTATTGAGTTTTTGACTATGGTATCCATTTTGTCCTTTTAAGCCTGAATGATACCACTGTCAACTTTGACGGAGAAAGTTGCAATTGCAACCCACCCAACCCCGTAACCATGAGAGGGTTACATGCTTAATATTGTACCATGGGACTCATGGGAGAGGGGGAATCATTCGTACATTAGTCAAACTACAGGGGTATTTTCTGCATCTACCCTTTCGTTTCTATGGGCTGCTTACATCATAGTCTCATTCATTATATTTTGATCATTTACAGAGATGGAAGTGGTAGTTGTTTTTGATGCCTTGAAGTCTGGGAATTGTACGCGCAGGGAAGAATATGCAGGGTACTTATGCATTAACTACACATACAGTTTTTCTTACTTGTCGCTGCTGAGCTCTTAAGTTGTCTGCTAGGTGCTAGTAAAGAGGTATCTTGTATTGTTCTTTCCTTAAATACATCCCTTTTCAGGCCACTTGACTGGGGATGCTGGTTTTTGCATTGATAAAAACTTGGTTGAAAACCACCAGAATTGCATTTCACAGATGAAAGAAGTCACTTTTTTTTTGCAAACAATATTCGAGATTGAGCCTATCTATTTCACACTTCCCTGTGGCGTAAACCTATTGGGTATTAAATTTTAGAGTAATTTTGTCTTCTATCCTCCATTGTGAAGCGTACACGCGAGACATATATTCATACATACAAAGTAATGGTTCGTTTTAAGAGTGTATATGGAGTGGGAGCTCTCTCTCCCATGCAGTCCAACTGAGTTATTTTAAAATTTAGAAACTTGTGGATTCTTTATCTACATTCGGTTGTTAATGCAAGTTCTGGTACATACCAAACAATCCACCTTCCATAGGATATTGACTATGATGAATATGTGCCGATAGTTCTATTTCCTCTTACACTAGAGTTGGTAATTTGATATTCCCTCCTTCCATGCAAAGCGTACAGTTTTGACATTACTTTGTCGGTTAATTTGTGAGTGAAGATTTATACTCCCTGGTACCTGAAAAAGAGTACCTTTTCTTTTATGGATCTTCCCCCCAAAAAATTCCACTTTCAAGAAGAGCAACTTTACGATACTTCATTGATTTGTCATTGGTTCTTACAAAATCAATACGAAACACCCACCTATTACATAATCCTTGGAATAGGCAGTTTGGAGTGCTCAACAAGTCTTGGGTTTATCTGGCATCTTTGATCTCTCTCTCTCTCTCTTTTCAAATATGCATGCTTGGGATGTCGTACATGAAGGATGATATTTGTTGTGGGGATGTGGGGTGTTTGCTATTTCATAGAGCATCTGTTAGAATGGAATCCAGTATTTTCCGAGATCAGTATTTATTCAGGTACTTACTGTGGGATTGGGTAATGCACTTGGCTTCCTTATGGGCCTCCGCAAGATGTGTCTTTAGAGTTATTCTTATATCTACCATGCACGGGATTGTAGTGCTTTAATTTCTTCTGTGCCATAGACGTATGTTGTCATTTTCTCCATGGACCCCTCTCTTTTTTATCAAAAAAAGTTGGAATGAAAAGTTTATACAAATAATTATATTGAAGCCATTTGGTCTCCCTTAATTTGTGAGCCCAATCGATGCAGACCACAATTTTGGTAAAGGAGGGACTGATGGAGTACGTTACGTGTGTGTGTGTTTAAAAAAAAGAGAATACGTGAAGGATTTGAGGCTTTCACATGAAATGGATATGATGGAGGTACAAGAGGTGATTGATTAAATGTTTTTTTCAAACTATTTTTATATTTGTGAAAAATACTGTTGACTATACAGTGATGCTATATACTCTCACTGGTCCAAAAAATCTCTCCACCTTTCCTTTTGTGGTTTTCCCCAAAAACTGCCATTTCTAAAAAGAACATTAATTGTAGTGTAAATTTAAAGAGGTACAAACAAGTAAAGCATGTCCCGTAAAAACATTGAGTTGTCAAGTGGGATAGTTATTTTGGGACGGAGCGAGTATATTTTGTCTCAGCCCTCAACGTTATGAGCCAATCTCAATAGTTTTATTTTTTAATTTCTCTTCTCTTCTCTTCTCTTATTTCATTTTTATTTTTTTTGCTTTTTCTTTTTTTCCAAAAATATCTTCTCACCTATTTCTTCTTTTAAATTTCCTCTATTTTTAAAAATATTTTTTAACGATTGCATATAACGATTCATGTTAGCCAACCGCAAATCATTTTGGGACTAAGGCTTTGTTGTTGTTGTATTTTCTCCCTCTCTCTCTCTCCCTCTTTCTTTTGAGATAATTTCCTTGAAACTTAATTTAAAAAATTACCATCTCCTATCCCACTTTTCCTACAACCTACTCTTGTTCTCCTATTTTAGGCTGAGACGTGACAGCTTCATACACAATGTTTTGGGGAATAAAACCGCCAAGTACCGATTCCCTATTTGCTTAATAGGATAGATGAGGCTCAAGATATCGCCCGAGATTATTATGTTAAAATTTGTCCTGGTCAGTGTTCTAAAAGACCCCGCCTAAGGGCGCCTAGGCCCCGCCTAGGCGCTAGGCCCCTCTCCAACGCCTAGTTCTAAGCCCCGCCTAGGTCCCGACTAATCCCGACTAATCCCGACTAGTCCCCGCCTAGGCGCTAGGCCCGGCTCCGCCGCCTAGCATCCGCCTAGCGCTTTTTAGAACCTTGGTCCTGGTTCAGAAAATGAGCTTGAATTTGATTCACTTTTCAAACAGACTCGAGTCAACTATTCCTAGCTGAATTCAAGTCGATTCTGTGTAGCTTGACTCAATTAACAGCCCTAAATACAGAGCTATCATCAAATTTACTCTCTATAGTGTGGTGTTTCTTGTTCCTTGTGTAGCAAGTGTTATGAACTTTTCCTGGGTTAGCTTTAGTGAATCTTATAGAGGATCACATAGCTACTTTGGTCGATTTTAATTTGTAGGATTGTCTGATTCCCTTCTCATTTGTTTCCCACTGTCTTTTTGAGGTGGTCATCTTGTCCACTGCTGTTTTCTTTTTCTTCTAATTATTAATAGATAGTTTTTTCTACAAAAGAGAGTGTGTGTGTCTTTCACTCTTCAACTTTTGGAACTACAGTGATGCAGAACACATCCTTTTGTGCCACTATTACTCTCTTTTCAACTAACTGTGCATTTATGCATTGTTAATTTGAGATTTCAAAATGTTGCAGTGTTGGGGTAGTGTACTCAGGTGAGACCTCTGCTGATTTATGGATTGACCAAGAGGTGAGTGTTATTTTGCATGCAAACTTATGACATGCCTTAACTATTCATTTCTATTGATTTTGGTGTTAACATGCGTATGTTTACTCTACATTTCCTCATCTGTGTTATAGAACATCCATTCAAGCTTATGTGATAAGTATACTACTTATTTGTTGAGATAATTGAGGGTGGGGGCAGTGGGATGAGCTAATTACTTGATAAGTATTATACCACCACATTGGGAGTTGCAACTTGTAAATAAAAATGAAAGTGAATAACACACCATACAACAACAACATTACCACAGTGTCGTAAAGGCTCCCATCTATGGTGGGGGCGGGGGGGGGGTCGGATGTACACAACCTTGCTTCTTTATTAAAGCACATTAAAGCACAGAGAGGCTGTTTCCGGATGACTCATGATGAAAATTGCATGGACTGACTACTGCTTCATAACAAAGAAGCACAGACAGTTTAGTGAGCCATTTTGCTTTATTCCATCATATCCCAAGCCAAAAAATAGTGAGTCCTTGGCTCCATCAGAAATGATGGAATACACACCATAACCAGGATAAATGGGGTATGGATAGGTAGACCACTATATGATTAGTATCGTCACCATCAAGAAAAGAATTTTACTCGTCATATCATGTGTGAATTGTTGGCATCACTTCATGTTGTTTTGGAAGCTGAGCTCCTTTCAGAGTGCAATTGTTTACTGCATTTAACATTTGCTTCAACTATGCTGTTCTTTCTCCCTTGCATTAGAATGTCAAGACCTTGAGAAACCCCTTCTGCTAATACCCAAAAAATTGTGTTTCCATTCTTTACGTTTGTATTTGTTTTAACATGGCATGTATAATATGATCACTACCAGGTTCTATTGCTGCAAGACCATGTTGTTTGATGATTGTAGTTCATTCTGCTTCGTAAACCAAGTAGATGCCTAATATCCTGCTGTGACTGATAGGTTAAGCGCTTAATGGAGGATGAACGCTCAGATGTTACGGTTGCCACATCTGATCGTGCTATGATGAATGAAGCATATTTTAAAGTAACCGTTCCATTCATTCATGCCAATTTTGTTCTACTTATAAAATTTCTACTCATGTACTGATGCTTCAATGTGCATTCACTTATGTTCTCACCTTGCAGATCTTTCTGATAATACTGACTTTAGAGTGCAAGTACAGAGAGGAGAGATCAGGCTTGTGTGTAACCTAATGTTTTGTCACGTTTGTTGTAGGGAAAAAGGATAGAAAAGAAGTGTTCTGATAAGTCATGTCTCTGGGGAAAGTTTGCACGAAGTACTACCTCCGGTCCAAATAGACTGTCTGTTTGAGTTTACATGTATATTAAGATTTATCATTAGTTGTAGTGTATTATGAACAAATTTTCCGGAACTACCCCCTATTATTTATAGAAAAATATCGTTGTGACTCCATTAATGAGTGACAGAGCTACAAAATCTTAGTATTAGTGAGTGGTAAAGTAGGAAACCGAGATAACTAATTGCTTCACTTTTAGGAAGTGGACAAGTGTTGTGGTATGAAGTAAAATAGAAAGATAATATTTTTCTTTGCGACTAAGGGAGGGTATGGTATAGATTCTTTTGGCTGGGAAAAGTATGGTATATATTCTATGATATGAAACAGTCAAGTAATTAACTCACTTTTTGTTAAATCATACTCTACAAAATCCTGTGGAACTTCTTTAACTGCTATCATTATTTTCAGGGTGCGTCTGTTTGGAGTTGCGCGACATTGGTTTCAGAGGTAAGACCCTTGGCACGAATTCAAGCTTTATGTTGTGTTTATATCTATAATTTTTCCTACCTCGTTTCATCTATGAGGATCAAATATGGGTGTGGATCCAAGTTTAGGGATCCACCAAAATTGTAATAGATGATAAGGCGTACATCATAAATGAGAGTGATTTGGCGAATATGAGGTCCAGGTAAATATAGTCTATAATTACTGGTCATATAAAATCATTCCGTCATTATAATTTGTCTCATATGTTTGTAATACGGAGTAGATGATTAGTCGTGCAGCATTATTTTCCATTTACTTTGTTCTATATGGCTTGAGAATTTTACCTTAAAATTCATGTCATTATTTCCTTGTGCACATGGTTTATTTCCTAACTTAATCAGCGAAAATCTACAATTGGGGCAAATATTGTAGCAGTTAAATAAACATGTCGTTGTCTTTTATGTTTGATCTGACTGCATCCCCTTATTAAAATGTTCCTGTGGCATTATATGATTGGGGCGTGGTTTCTTGTCATAGTTCGGTGCCAGGAGCAAGTACTGGTTCATGATCCCTTCATGATTTGTATAATGTAACATATTTTAGCTTCTCCACCTCTCTTTTGTTTTCTTTCCTTTTTGGTTTTGATTATGCACATCGAAATGCAGATTGAAGATGCATATAAAGAGATAGAGATAGAGAATCAAAGATCCAGGTTAGTTTCAGTTATGACAAATCTTATTCCTGTAATATACATCATTTTAAAGAGAGAACTTTGCCAATTTCTTTTTTTTGTTTTCCACTACTCACACACACACACACACACACACATGCACGCACAGAAGCCCCTAGGAGATAAATCCTAGGGAGAGAAAGCCTTCCCTCTAACTTCTGGGGGGATCGAACCCATGACCTCCAGGTTGGAAGCCATGAGCTCTAGCCAGCAGGCCAAATCCCCATGTGAAGGAATTTTTCATATTAAATTTGCTCATAGAGAATAGTTAACTAGAAAGAAATAGGTGAGGGCCCTTCCTGGTCAGATCAGATTTCCATGTTTACTTGCCAAGGGTCTGAAAGGTGTTGAGCGATGATCGTGAAAAATTTTTGCTTTCAAAATTTAGTCTCTATTCTCGTATGAACGAACCAGTTAAATTATGAATAATGACATCGTATAGTTGAATCCTATGGCTGCCTGAGATCCTTTGTCATGAGATGCGATCTTTATATTTCGTCATACTATATGACGTACAGTACACTACTTATATAGGAAGCATAACAATGTTAACTTGTAGGACAGCTGCTTGGGCAGACAAATTCATTTAAAGAACAAACATACTGTGCTTCATAAAAACCGAACCTTGCCCCAAGACAAGGATATCTTATATACGGCTAAAAAGAGAAAAAAAAATGAGTGTTAAGATCATACCTTGATGGAACATCTTTATGGAACCAAAGAACTTTAACATAATAGCAAGAATTCATTCCAGAGATGTAGAAGAGATAATCAGGGGAGTAGAAGAAAGGTGAGATATAGAAAGGAAAAAGGGCAGACATAAAGTCTGGAGGTACAAGATCTCAATTAATGAGTTTTGTATGAAAAGGAACAAACTGCTGTTGATACAAGCTCTTCCTGATTGTGTGAAAACATATGCATGTTAATGAAGATTCAATTGCCGTATTATTGTTATTGCTGCTCTTGCATGATCACAGATGAAAATGGAGGCTGAAAAGAGGAAGAGCCTGTGGCTGACTGTTGTTTGTGTCTCAATGCAATGATTTCAGTGTTTAGTTACTTTAGCAGACCAGATCTCTTTCTAATGAAGGAATTATCTTGTACCTTCACTCACATTGAGTTTTAGTCAAATACCCAAGTTGTTTCATGGTTTGCTGAGGCAGATGTTGCCAAATTGATGAGTAATTACCTGGACTCAGATTTGTCGACACGTTGTCAAGTTACAGCGGAGTTGATTAATATTCAAGGATCAATTGGGGTTGCTTCAGTTTGTTGGTTGGGGGGGGGGGAGAGGGGTAGCGTCTTTCTAAGTGGCTGGAAGGTTAACAGTTGGCAAAAGTAATGAAATTATGTATAAACTATGAATGATGTATACCTGTATAGATAATCAAAATGTAGCTTTTTGCCACTATATATAACTGAGCAGATAGAGTTGGAAAAGTGCTAGATCTCCACGTGGAACACTTAACATCAGTTACAGGTAGCACGAATGCATGTGGGAGTAAGAATGAATCTTAATAATGAAATCATGGAAATAGGTGGTGCAAGGAATCAAATGAAAGAGCAAAAGGACAAACATGCACCGGAAGGCTGGCGGGGCCACATTGGTTTCAGTTATCCTGTTTTGGGCTTGTAACACTGATAGAGGATGTGGGGTAGTGACTTTGCAGAATCGTCGTTGATTCTTGTTTGTCATCACCTTTGCAGGTAGCAAACAACTTAGATTTACCAGTAGATTTTCCCAGTCCTCTAAAAAAATCTTCCATTTACTGTTTGGTTTCTTGTTTCGGACTGGAAAAGGTCTGTATATGACCTAGGTTTGCCTTTTGTCAGAGGAAGAATTGCACGTAAATGAAACAAACATTGAGTTTTGGCTGTTGGTGTATTCCACGTCCATATCTCTTGCTTATGACAATTTTTCTTCTTCCATTTATTAATTACTATAAAGTGTGATTTGTCAACTCGGCATTTGTGCGTGTTGAGTTTCCTAAAATTTATAGAATCCATGAAGACCTTCATTCTTGTTGAGCAATTTCTATCCAGAAAGGGCTGTGCAAAAATTTTCTCGCAATGGATCTACTCAACATAACGAAGGACGGAAATGAAGAAAGGAGGAAAAAAGAAAAGAACTACTGAACGCACAACATGATGAGGACTCCTTTTGAGTCCATACAATTATGCAATATCAGAACTATTTCCCATACTGACAAATGACAAGCTCTTCTGGAGCATTTGTTCAAATTTCTTCATTGAAATATGCACTGTGCTTTAGTAACTTTCTCAGTGCAACAATTTCATTAACTTGCTTAGCAACTACACAGAACTTATGAGGTGTTAGCATTGAATTTTAGAAAACAGCCTAAACTAGCAAACATACTGAATATGTTTACTGGTTAACGTGATTGAACATATATTTCCATTTTCAGCATTTTGTCTAAGCATGGTTCATTGTTGAAGAATGTTCTCCGTCCTGGGGTTTTGGATGGTCTCAAGGATTTGAGGAAAAAGCTTTTATTCCAAGAGATGGAGAGACGCTCTCAAATATCCAGGTTAGTTTTACTTATAACACATCTTATTTATGTAGAAGGCATCATTTTGAAGAGAGAAGTTTACCATTGTCTGTTCAAGAAGCACATGGATGTTAGTAGATTATGTAGAATATTTCCTTTTTCTCTAGAAATATTGAAGGATAATTTCATATAAGAATTCTAGTTGTGAATCTACTTTCATTATTATTATTACCCATTCAAAAGTACAATAACCTACAATTAGGATATAAAACCTAATTCTACACAGTGGCGAAGGGGGTCGAGATTGCTTGGAAAAAAATAGGGAATGATTCCATGAGGCCCCCTCACCCCAAATCAATCTCCACAAAAGCCAAGACGAAATTCAAAAGCCCACAAATAAATAGAGGCCCAGATCAAAATTCCATAAAAACCCAAACTCTTCACTAACCGTTTCCTCTTTTTATGATGACGGCTTGCCTTCTCCAGCAATGATGACGACTTTGAGTTGGCTACTTCTTCCGGCACAAAATCCTCGTCTTGGTTATTGCTTTAAGTTACAACAAAATTGATTAGGCAATTCGTGAATAGTCAAAAGATTGGATAGTAAGGTACTATTTCATGTTGAGAGGTAAAACATTTGTACAGGATTGCTCCAATTTCATCATCTTTTGGTTTGAAAAAGGACGCTTCCCCCTACTGGAGCAAAATCTGAATAGTTCCCCAAGAGCAGAGACAAATACCGCTGTTTTAAATCTGAACAACTCCCCATTAGTACCGGAGAAAAATCTAAACGGTACTGTTCCTGCTCATGTTCTTGCTCCCGTGAAGAGAACAAATAACTCTTATACCTTAAGGTATAGATGTATTTTTTTCACAATTTGAAGGGAACAAATTACTCTTATATCTAGTTATAAGAGTAATTCTAGTCTTATACCTTTAGGCATAGAAGTGGATTTTATTATTTTTCAAGAAAATATGAAAAATTGTGAAAAAAAACTCTTATACCTAGGTATAAGAGTAATTTTAGTCTTTTACCTTTAGGTATATGAGCATATTGTTTAATAAAATATGAGTCTTTATTATTATTTTTAAGAAAAGATGAAAAATTGTGAAAATATACTCCTATACCTAGGTATAAAAGTAGTTTTAGTCTTATACCTTTGGGTATAAGAGCGGGGAGGGGTAATGTGTGAGCGTAGGTTTCTGTGAAATTTTGCATCTCGCTTGGGCTTTTATGACTTTGATATCTTGCCTAGGGGCCCTAGGGTCCATGACCCAAAAAATAGATAATCATATAGAAATTATGAATAAAAGGAGGGGAGGTTAAAATGATATCATACTACAAATTTCACCTAAAATAAAGGGGGTCGAAACAGGCAAAATAACATTGTTGTGCCATTTTCCAAAATTTAGAGGGTCATTCCTTGTCAGATTGGATTTCCAAGTTTACACGCAGAAGGTTTGAAAGGAATAAGTGAAGAATAACTTAAAATCATGAATAATGACATCAAATATTTGAACCATTAAACTGCATGTGACCCTTTATTATGAGATGTGATACAACTTTACATTCCATTATACCAGGATTAATTTATTTGCTATTGCTATGAACTTTGGTTCAAAGGGGCTGTAAAAAGAACATAAAAAATACTGAGGAAATGTTTAAGCAAGTAACAAGATGATACAAATTAATGAGGTATAATGTAGAACAAGCTAATGTGGGCTTGGCCCTTCTTTGGACCTTATGCATAGTTGGAGCACTTGTAGCATCAGGTTTTCCTTTTTTTTTAAGTGTACTAATCTTGGAAGCATAACAATGGTAACTAATTAGACGAATGCTTGAGCAGAATAGTTATTGTGAAGTACATACTCCCTCTATCCCAGAATAAATGTCAAACTTTTTTGTATGTTAGTACGAATGAACTTTGAGCAATAATTTTAGGTTAATTTAATTATCCTAATGAAAATTTAAAAATTGTTATTGATACTATTTATGATAGTGCATCAATAACTCATTTATATTTTAATAAGGATAATTAAATTAACCTAAAATTATTGCTTATTGTTCATTCGTACTAACATACAAAAAAGTGCGACATTTATTTTGGGATAAAGGGAGTACTACTATACTCCCTTCGTCCCAAAATACTTGTTCTAGAGTTTTTCACACAAATTAAGATTGCACTCAATACATACATGCATACCTAATAGACTAAATCACCCTTGAAATATTTCCAGTACCTAGGTAATTAAATGCTTTTACTATGTACTTTTACAATCATAAATAAGGGTATACTCCCTCCGTCCAGTTACATACTTCACACTTTCTATTTTGGGCGTCCAATTACATACTTCACACTTTGTCTCCTACATTATTTTAATACTCACAACACCATTATAATTTACTATTCCCTCCACTCATTCTCTCTCCTATTTTACTTTTACACTCACAACATTATATCATTATTTTTTTCCTTAATCCACGTGTGAATAGTAATTGTGAAACATGTACTTGGACGGAGGGAGTACTTGGTAAACAATGATAAAGATTTATGGGGAATAGTAAAACTACGAGTATTTTGGGACAAAATTCGCCTCCTTCAACTACAAGTATTTTTTGTACCAAAAAAAAAAAAAAAAAAAAAACTACAAGTATTTTTGGATGGAGGGAGTATTTCATAACAACTGATTGTTGTGTCAATATAAGGATGCCATATATGTAAATAATCTTGGACCATTATCTTTTATTACAAATTGGGGAAGAGAAGGCAAGTAGAATAAAAGAATAAATAAAAGAAGAGAAGAGTTAACGTGTTGTTAGATCATAACCTAATGGAACAATTTTGTGGATCCAAAGGACTTGAACATTTTGTGAAGGATTCCTTTCACAAATGTAGAAGAGAGAAGCAGGGTAGGGAGGAGGAGAAAGGTTAGGGAAAGAAAGAAAAGGGGGAACACTTAAAGTCTGGAGGTACATGCTTTACAACGATGATTTTTTAATAGAAGATAACGAAAAGGAACAAACGACTGTAAATGTATACAAGTTCTTCATGATTATACTGTAAAAAAGATAAATCATTTTAGTGAGGATTCACTATTATTGTTATCAATTTGCTGAGTAATTTTCTGGTTTATTTGTTATTTAAAATGTTCCATGTACTGTACTTTATGCTCCCTCTGTCCCAAAATGATGTTCTCATTTGATTATTCAAAGTTTTTAGTGATGTGTAGTTTTCTAAGATTACCCTTGACGAAAGTAAATCTCACACTCAAGACTTGAGCAATTAAAGAGTGCATATTTTTATCATAGGGATAATGTGGGAAGTTCAATGGTTTTAGTCATTCCATTATGTAAATGAGAACATCTTTTTGGGACAAATTAAAATAGCAAATAGGAACCTTTTTATGAGACGGAGGGAGTATTAAGTTTCCCGGTTTAACACAATTCTATATATCCTCTTAGCAACTACTCAGCACTTACAAGTTGTTAGCATTTTTTTTCTTTGAACAGCCTAAATTAGCACAACGTTCTGAGATATGTTCACTGGTTAATGTGTGAAAACATATATGTCCATTTTCAGAGCAAAGTCTATGGATTCGTTGAAGAAAAATCGCAGGCCTAAGATTAGGGTTTCTCCAAGCAGAGTTCATGCTATGAGGCGTGAGGCACGGTTGCAGTACGAACTCCATCTCAAGGCCGGTGGTAAAATTCCCACGGAACCCGGCGAATTCCGTATAGAAGATATATCATCCTGACCCTAATCGTTGCTCGAGAAGATTATTCATTTAGATATATACCAAGTTCCAAACATTCTTCACCAGCTTCACCTGAACATACAACTTCTCTACTTCTCAGATTTTCTAGACTTTTCACATCCTGATGCAGAGTTTAATCCAGGAGACTACATTGCGTACATTCCGGATTTTAATTTATATTTTCAGTTCCTTGTCTTATTTGGATGATTTCGTACATAAATTTGTATTCTTTTCTCATTTGATTAACAAATCTGGTAGGCTATATTGTGTTAGCCCTTCTAGTCCCACTAATGCAAGCTACATTGAAAGGTTCATTTCATGTATTCCCTCCATCCCTAAATATGAATTCCGTCCCTAAATAATGAATGTCCAAATTCGTTTAATAAATACTCTGAAATGTGTGCTTTTTATACAATTGTTTTGGCAAAGATGTATGTAAATGTTTTTGTTTTTCACTTTCTAAATATACATTTAATTTTATATAAAATGAATAGCAATTATTTTTTTGATAAAAATGCGTTTAGGGACAATGTTTTACTATTAAAAAGACATTCCACAAAAAATTCATGAATTTGGACATTTATTTAGGTAGGCACAGAGGGATTAATTCTTACTGTTTTGGTACTTAGTGGTTTTCATTTCTTCTTTATTGGACTGGCGATTTGGTTTTAAATGTTTTTTTTTTTTTTTTGACTCAGTATATGGACTACAATAATGGGGTTTATACTAGCTACTTCTTCTGATAAATATGGCCAATTTTTTAAGGAAATGATTAGCTAAAAAATATACACTACTTTCATTACCAAGGTTAACTGCTACATATTAAGCTTGGCACTATATATTGAAATATATGAGGTGGTATTCTGTCGTCTCACAGTGCGATATAGTTACATTTTAAAAATGTATCACTTTTAAAAATGTTACATTTTTAAAATGTAATACTTTCAAAGAGGAAATGTAATTCCGTCACACCATGAGACGGTCTCACACAGGAGTTTTTGTCAAAATATATTGTTTTCGCGGATGCATGTATAGTGTAGAAGCTTGTCAAGTTTTTCATCCACTTTTCGTTAGATAATGAACATTTTAACATAAAGTAACGCTGACAATCAACAAATTTTTTATTTTTTTTTTCAAAAAAAAATTGGATTTTTTATTAATAAATGAATGGTCGTTTGAGTTTGAGAAAGAGCTCTACTAACATGAAAATGTTGGAAAACAAGTTGCAATGTTGGAGAAAAAAGGGTAACCGATTTGTAATTGAACATTCTTTTAATTGGGGTTTCATTTGAACACTAAGGGGCCGTTTGGTTTGGTGGAAAAAAAGTGAAGGAATAGAATGATCAATGGAATTGAATTCCTTAAGGAATTGGAATGGAAAAAAACTGATCAAACCCCTCCGTTTGGTTGGCACGGAATGGAATGAAATTGTCATTCAATTCCTTGGCAAATCATGTTTGGTTTGAAAATACAAATTATAGGAATGAAATGAAAGTATATAAAATGATCAATTTACCTTTTTAAAAAAAAAAAAAATTTCCATTCCCTAAGGAATTCCTCATTCCTTCCATTTATGGAAGGAATGCCCAATTCCTTCACTGGGTGAAATTCATCATTCCAATGGAATGATTTTTTTTAAAAAAACTTATACCAAACAGGGCAAAGGAATGGGGGAAATGGAATTGAGCATTCCATTCCCCCACTTTACCACCAACCAAACGCCCCCTAACACTCCCCCCCTCTTTCGGCTATATTCATAATAATTCTTATATAGGTGACTTATTAATATTTAAGAAATGTGTTTTTATTTATTTGTAAATTGCTTTCAACTATTCTAAATCTTTTCTTAACTTATAAATCCACCATTTTGTTTTAAAACGGTCTGAGAAAAGTGAGTTTAAATACTGAGGCATTTCCATATAAATTTGCAAAAAAATTCTAATCATTTCTTTATTTGATACCCCCTCCGTCCCAAAATCAATAATATTTTTTTTTTCAAATTCGTTCTTATTAATTAAAAGCAAATTTTAAAATTTTTTGATCACCCATTTTGGGACGATTAACCACCAATCTTTTGTTGGGAATGAATTTATGTACCTTGGCTCTTGATGATTTACTAACCTTGATTGCATTATCTCATTACTCAATACATTTTAATGATGGAGAAAATAAGTTACAATGACTAAAATTTTTTTTTTTTTTTTAAACTTGATAAGTAAATGAGACGAGACACTCCGAAATGTTAAAAATAAGTGAAAAAATTGAAAAAAAAATATCAAAAATGTTGTCGATCTCTCTTATTATTGCATGAATATGAAAATTTGGATCCTTGTTAAAGGTCAACTTCTAGTCCCATGAGTTGATAAAAAGGATCACGAGGTTCATGCCAACTTTTCTGACAAGTCTAAGAGTAAGAGGTAGCGGTGACTATGTCTATGTCTATGTCTATGTCTATGAATGAATAACACAATCATTCATTCATGCACAAACACAACAAGAGATCTAATTCAAGGCTGTGTTTGGTAGAAATCCTAATAAAGTTAACAATTGTTTCATCTTCAACTATTATAATTAATGTTCAAGGTTTTTTACCTTACGTACATCGACGATTGATGGTTAAAATTAGAGCTAAGGAAAATAACGACGATTGATAGGCCATGAAAGAATTGATGGGTCGCACCATATACATACAGTCGAACTCGAACTACGTAACAATTTGGCTCATGATCAATTTAATTCAATTCATTTATTTCAATCTCAATAATTAACATTTATATGATTATATATAGGGTTAATTCGAATAGTATTTTATTACTTGTGACCAATTTCTTTCGTTTTCATAAAATTAATAATCTTGCTCATTCAACTCACCCTATTACTATGGACTTTCCCTATATACAATCAATATACATGTTTCATAAATACTCCCTTCGTTTCATACCTAGGTGTACATTTTGTCATTTTGAACGTTCCAAATTTACGTGCACATTTCCTAAAATGGAAAAAAATCTTTACTATTTCCTCCACTCATTTTCTCTTATACATTATTTTAATACTCACAACACCATTATAATTTACTATTCCCTCCACTCATTCTCTTTCTTATTTTATTTTTACACTCACAACACTTTTTCCATTATTCACTTTTTTAATTTACATGCAAAAATCAAAGTGTGAACGTAGGTTCGAAACGGGGAAGCAGTACACAAACATTATTGAGAATGTGAAGAGGCAGTCAGTCAACAGGAGGACCATCTACACAGTCAGAAGGTCAACTTTAAGTGTTGACTTGATTGTATTTAGTGAGTTAATATAGGTGATACAGTTGAGTCAAGTTAGAGGTGGGTGGTGGCCCACACTTGTTTTGTTTTGTTTTGTTCTGGTGATTGGTATTTTTGCATATGTCAAGTCACATTTCCTTTGT
The DNA here is from genome assembly GCA_022495995.1 of Adenophora triphylla var. japonica. Classification (NCBI taxonomy): domain Eukaryota; kingdom Viridiplantae; phylum Streptophyta; class Magnoliopsida; order Asterales; family Campanulaceae; genus Adenophora; species Adenophora triphylla. The sequence continues at coordinate 119,221 of JAFEMH010005953.1, forward strand.
TTTTGTCTTACCCTTTGAGCTTTAAATTTGGTAACAATTAGGAGGGCAAATACGTAAATATGCTTCTGAACTTGGCTTTTGTATACAGATAATTCCATAAAGTCGATAATTGACACATATCCTTTCCTCTAAACTCATGTAAAATGAGAATATATTTGCCATTCATTAAAATTTTGTTCAAAATTTAACAATTTTGTGACTAATCGAATCAAAACGACGTTGAAGGGTAAACTGTGAATTAATGGATTGAACTTATTCAAAAATATGTTCCTCACTTATTAATCTTTTCTCATGTTAGTCACTAGCCCATTTTCACCTTGACAAAAAATATTTTTATTATTAAAATTTATATATAGCATAATCATGATAATAATTGATAATGTTTTTTCAGCAGTATTTTTTAGAATAATTTTTTTAATTATTTTTAATAAATTTAGCAAATAATTGATTACATCTAAGAAACATTGGCAACCACAAGATCAATCAACTTAATTTAATTCAAATCTAATTAAAATCTAGGTTTATTTATTCTCATTACAATCTAATAATATAAAATTGGAACATCATTTATAATATTTTAAATTTCATGGATCTCATTAAATTGTTTGAATCTTGGTCAATGTTCATGATAAAAATAAATAAATTAAAAAATTATATTAACTTTGGAACATACAAGTGTTATAGGAGCAAACCTTTTATATCTGTTCCGTTTCATAACAAATTTCGCATCTTTCTTTAATCTTTAGTCGGTACCAAAATAAATATCATAATTTTAAAGGTTAAACTTCATTTTCATTAATTATATTTTAAAGTGTGTTTTACTTTTACCATTATACTTTTTTTTTTTTCAAAAATACCTTTTTAATTTGAAAAAATGTACCATTTAACCCCAAAATTATGGATTAGGGCATGAAATAGTCACGAATTTAAGGACAAATTGGGCTAAAATGATATATTTTCCAAAGTACTATGATTTTTATAAAAGAAAAAAGTATATTAATAAAAGTGAAACTACACACTTGAAAGTGCAATGAATTAAAATGAAGTTTGCCTAATTTTAAATAAGAAAACAACTTTAATGCATTTTTATCATGGTCTAATTACTATACAAACAAGTAAAACACAATTTTTTTTTTTCAAAATGTTGATAAGTCAAATTGATATTTATTTGAAACGTAATAATCATGCCATGCCACTAAGTAAATAGCTATTGTTTAGTGATCACAAGTCATTGATAGCACCTATACTATATTGGATTTTCAAATAAATTGTTTCGTTTAAAAGATAATTAGACTAGTAAATCAATAAATAATAAGAGTAGTAGCCCGAAATTTTTATGTTATTTCTTTTCGTAAAATCTAAGGAAAAATGCGTTTCTCCATACAGTATGGAGAAGCGGGTTTTTTAATATCCAGAAACCTTTAAAATGAATATCCAGAAACCTTCAAAATGTTTCTGGATATTCATTTGATGGTTTCTGGATATACATTTGAAGGTTTCTGGATATCCAGAAACCTTCAATAAGCAATTTCTGGATATGCACCTAACACATTTTTGGATATACATTCACATACTTCTGGATATGCACCTAACACATTTCTGAATTGTCAGTTTAAAGTTTCTGGATATTCATTTTGAAGGTTTCTGGATACTCATTTTGAATGTTTCTGGATATTCATTTGATGATTTCTGGATATACATTTGAAAGTTTCTGGATACTCATTTTATAGTTTCTGGACATGGTCAATTGTGTGTTTCTGGATATTCAATTTGATAGTTCTGGATATTAAAAAACACGTTTCTCCATAACTTATGGAGAAACGCGTTTCTTCGGAGACCTACTCATATTTTAGTGTCAATCAAATAAATTATCCATTTTAATACTCTTTTTAAAATGAATAATTATTTCTTATTTTCTTATTTTTGAAAGAGTGAGTTTTTAGGAAACAATGTGTTTCCTTATTTCGAATCAATATCATAATTGGTAAGTTGATTTTGAAACTTTCATGAAAATATTTATATTGTCCTATTATGAAAAGGATGTTTCCTATTTCGAATCAAAGCAACATATTTGGTAAGTTGATTTTGGGACTTTCATGAAAAGTTTCATAAGTATCCCACTTTGAAAAGGTCTTTGTTAATATAGTAAATACGTATCTTTTATTTATGTACATAGTTTTTAAATTAGTACTAACCTACTAACAATCTTTTTCCTTGTGAGTGTGCTTAGTGTTTCCTTGTAGGATTTGGAAAACTCACATAAGGAAAGCATTGGATTCGTGAAGATCTTCTCAATGGTGCATATAAATACAAGAGATCAGCACAAGAGAAGACACGACTTTTCAGAGAGAAAAATACTTATGTTCTTCACGTTTTCATATTGTAACTTTAGGTTGTGAGTGAAGGTTGTGACATACATCCGAACTCACATCTAGATTTTTGTCAAGTTCTTTGTTTTACTTCTGATTGGAATAGAGTTTACTTGGGAAAGGGAGTCTGTTCTTATCATAGAAGATGATTAGAACTTGTTTAGTATTTTTGTATTTTAGTTTTCACTTATCAGTGTGTTTTTGTAAGCAACACAATTTTAATAGTGAAAAGTTTTTGAGCGTAAGCCTAGTTTGCTGGGATCAAAACCAGTGAACGTATATAATTCTTATTTTATTATTTTATTCCGCTGCATTATTTGTGGATGTGTGGACAGTTTTGAGACACATCTGTACTCACATCCGTGAACTGTTGAGTTGTTTGAAGCTTCCTAGCTACACGAAACTTTCAATTTTTATAATTTTTAATGACAAACATGTGTACATATATTCATATTCTTATATCCTTGGTATCCATTTTCTAAACTCTTAAAATTGGTAACATTGATGTAGAAAACTGCATGCCCTTTGAAATTTTATTGATAAAATATATCATAATTATCTTAAAGTTAATATGTAAAACTTTCATGCTTTTTAGTTCAATGATTTGATTTTTTTTGAATAATTATATATATATATATATATATATATATATATATATATATATAGAGGTAGGTAGGTAGGTGCTCAAATGAGAACCATAACAAAAGGAGAACCGTGAGAACCACTTATATTCACTTGTTTACAGTAGATACTTAGCTACTGTATACATATACAGTCTACTGTATATGTATACAGAAGTTAAGTATCTACTGTATATAAGTGTATAACCACACGTATACACTTGTATACAGTAGCTAAGTATCTACTGTATATGTATACAGTCTATTGTATATGTATACAGTAGCTAAATATCTACTGTCTACAAGTGTATACAAGTGGTTCTCACGGTTCTCATTTTAAACGGTTCTCATTGGAGCGTGACCATATATATATATATATATATATACACACGATGCGGTAATTAGTACGGATCAACGTTATTTCAGCAATTAGGTTGTACTACGACGTCTATTACCTAAAGCCACGAACAAACGAATAGCCGTGATAATCTACGGCTAATACCCTATGACGTGATTATAAGTATTGGTATATTAGATATAAAACTAAATTGAAACAAAGTATATTTGGTGCATAAAAATGACGTTACATTCTAATGAGGATTATGGGTAGATATATATACTGTAATGGTAGGACAGGTGTCGTAAATCCCGTGAAACCCGACATGAATATAGCGATTAACCGTATTCGAGAATATAGGAGTATGTTATTTTTAGCGGCGTGAGACAAGCCTGCTTGGTTTGGTCAAGGTCGCTCGATTCAATGAGGTCGACCTGAATTCGTACCCTGGTCAGGCAGAGAGAGAGTGTACGAGTAACTAGTCGTAGGTCGCGACCAAGGAAAGGTCGGACCATGCTATTGGTCGATTTTACTTGTTCAGTCGACGCCTAGATTAATGAACCCAAAGATGGCCCTTTATGGCCTATTGAGCTTAGGAAATAGTGTGGTCATTGGGCTAGCCTTGTTTGGGCCCAACTCATCATTGTTATTATGTTCAGTTGGGGCCCCAACTTTCTAGCTTTACTCGTAGGGTATAATGTTAAGGAATATTTGAAGAAAGAAAGGTCAGAGCTTTTTATCTCGACTCGTCAAATCACATAGCTTTTTATCTCGACTCGTCAAATCTCATAGGTCGATGCTCCCTGCTTGACTTTGACACAAATTAATGAGTTGTCATCAATGCATCGTATTTTTTGCATTTATTGATATACATCCCGCCGATTGGACATTCTTCTTGGGAACCAACGCTGACATTCAATTCGACTCATTATTGATGTTTTTGAACCGTTTTGTCCACCCTTTCCAATTCTAGAGGGTATAAAAGGATACACTTGAATCAGTTCCAAACTTTACATTCTTTAAGTTCTTGAGAGCAAAGAAAACAATATCATACTAATGTGGAGTGGTGGGGATGGTCGCGGTCACAACAACTGGTATATATCAGAGTTGTGGTTAGTGGATGGGTGTGACGCAGTGGACCGTGTATGGAAGATATGTAGGATTTCGTCTGGTGGTGTGACCTCGCGAATGGCACACTGTGTGTGTCTTGTGTCGAAAGTCTTCCTAATATTGGTGATAAATAAGGCGGCGTGTCCCACAGGTGGTGAATATCGGCGGTACAAGATTCGCTAGAGGTGATCCATGGTTTGAGGGGAGGATTGTTGGGGTATCAACCCAAGTCCCACATCGGCAATTGAAAGAAGAATTGCCTAATATATAAAGGTGTCCACCCACTCCATTAGTATGAGGCCTTTTGGGAGTTGACCCAAGAGTAAATCCGTGCGGTCTAGGCCCAAAGCAGACAATATCATACTAATGTGGAGTGGTGGGGATGGTCGCGGTCCCAATAACTGCGAATTTGCTTTCACTAGGAGTTTTGACATCTCGTGGGTATCGATATGTTGAAAGAAGACAGAAGTGCAAAGTGTACAAAGGAAAGCACTTGATTCATCAAGGGAGAAAAGGTACGAGGAATATTTGCTACTTGGAGGGGCAATCCTTTCGTGGAAGATCCTTTTGTGATGAAAAAAAGGAGAAGAAGATTGGGAAAAGAGTTCGCTTCTCTGGAGTTGATGAAATTTTAGGAATTTTTGGTCAAGGGGAGATTTGTTAGAAAATTGACCAATATTACCTAAATCCTATTATGAGTAGGAAAATATTACTTATCCCATATTGGTTAGGAGAAGTAATAGTAATTCCATATCGATTAGAAAAGGGGAAAAGTGGGTGTGCCTCCCCTATATAAATAGGCTTCACTAGTTAGGGTTTTGAGAGAACTTGAGAGATTTAGCATATGGTTACAATTTAGAGAGAGAAATTGTACGCTTGTATGCGATTGGTGAGGATATTCAAGAGTGTTGAGAGAGAGAGAGAGAGAGAGAGAGAGAGAGAGAGAGGGTGTCTCCATTCTTGTAATATCAAGAAATATATAGAAGTTATATTTTGGGTTGAGTAGGCTTTTAGCCGTACCACGAAATATTATGTATTTTGTCTTTATTTCGTGTGTGTGTTGTTTGATTTTTCTTGTTGCGAATTTCTTGTATGGGTGAGAGATCCTAACAAGTGGTATCAGATCCAGATTGAAGAGAAGAATTTTCATCAAGAAAAGAGAGGAAAAATCGAAGAAAGAAATTGCAGATTTCTGATTCGTTTTTTTTCAGCGCAGCGGTAGGAAAATTGACGTAGAGCATTCGTTTCCCATTGGATCGGGCTGATTTTTGGTGAATAACTTTGGAACTCATAGATATTCAATTTGAACAGTGAAGATTGGATTCTGAGATCCCCAGAAGTGGTAATTGATGTCAGAGAGAAGCAGCAGTTTTGAAGAAATTCATGTTTTGGGAAATATGAATAGCGGGGGTTCAAAATATCAAGTTCCGGTCTTTGATGGGAAGATGGATTTCACGGTGTGGCAGATGACAATCCAAGACGTGTTGGTTCAACAGGGACTTGATGAATCTTTGGAAGAGAACAAACCAGATGTGACGAAAGACGTAGATTGGGCCAAAATTCAGAAGAGGGTTTCGAGTACGATAAGGTTAGCACTTGCTCCTGAAATTAAATATAGTGTTTTGAAGGAGAAAACACCGAGGGATATTTGGGAGAAAATTTCTAGTATTTATGCGTCTAAATCATTGACTAATTGCTTGTTCTTGAAGATGGGTTTGTATTGCTTGAAGTTGAATGAAGGGGGTAATTTGCATGACCATATTAATTCTTTCAGTCAACTAGTATGTCGATGATCTAACATTGATGAGACAATTAAAGATGAGGATCAAGCTTTGTTATTGTTGACTTCATTACCTAAGTCATACAAGCCTTTTGTCCAGCACTTGATGATGTGGTTAAGGCGTTGAGGGATAATGAAAGAATGACGAGGAGTGATAGCTTCTCCAATGGTGACAGAGTACTAATTTCGGAGGGTTCTGAAAGAGGGAGAAATTATAATCGTGGTGGATCAAAAGGAAGAGGAAGGTCTCAATCTGGGAGATAGAGATATGAGTAAGATTGAGTGCTTCTACTGTGGAGAGACTGGTCATATGCAGATTCGTTGCCCACAATTTCGTGAAGATTTGAAAAGTTTACATGGTGTGAAAGAAAAGAAAAAGGTTGACGAGGAGAAAGTCAACACAATTGATAGTGATGATGGATATTTTCTTTTGACAGAGACTGTAGCTGCTGCTGATGTGATTGAAGAGAAAAAGTATGAATGGGTGTTAGATTCAGCTGCTTCAGTGCATAATTGTAAGGATCAAGCTATGTTTGACACTTTGCAAACAGAGGGAAATTTTGGAGATATCAAAGTTGGTAATGAGCAGAAATTGAAGATTGAAGGTGTTGGGAGTGTACGTTTCCAGCTTCATGATGGGACTGTGAAAACCGCTTTGAATGTAAAGTATGTTCCTGGTACGACTGCGAGTTTGCTTTCACTAGGAGTTTTGAATTCTCGTGGGTATCGATATGTTGGAAGAAGACAGACGTGCAAAGTGTACAAAGGAAAGCGCTTGATTCTTCAAGGGAGAAAATGTGTGAGGAATATTTGCTACTTGGAGGGGCAATCCTTTCGTGAAAGATCCTTTTGTGATGACAAAAAAGGAGAAGAAGATTGGGAAAAGAGTTCGCTTATCTGGAGTTGATGAGATTTTAGAAATTTTTGGTCAAGGGGAGATTTGTTAGGAAATTGATCAATATTATCTAAATCCTATTATGAGTAGGAAAAGATTACTTATCCCATATTGGTTAGGAGAAGTAATAGTAATCCCATATCGGTTAAAAAAAGGGGAAAAGTGGGTGTGCGCTGAAAAAAAACGAACCAGAAATTTGCAATTTATTTCTTCGATTTTTTCTCTCTTTTCTTGATGCGAATTCTTCTCTTCAACCTGGCTCTGATACCACTTGTTAGGATCGCTCACCCATACAAGAAATCTGCAATAAGAGAAATCAAACAACACACACACGAAATAAATTAAAACACATAATATTTCGTGATTCGGCTAAAAGCCTACTCCACCCAAAATATAACTTCTATATATTTCTTGATATTACAAGAATGGAGACACGCTCTCTCTCTCAACACTCTTGAATATCCTCAACAATCTCATACAAGCGTACAATTTCTCTCTCTAAATTGTAAACATATGCTAACTCTCTCAAGTTCTCTCGAAACCCTAACTAGTGAAACATATTTATATAGGGGAGATCTTGGAACAAAATGATCCATCAAACCATGAACCGACTCACAACTAGATTAAGAATGAGAAGAAGATGAAAACGGAAGCGTGTACCTGAAGAATCCATTGTATGATCTTGATACTTGTTCTTGAATGAAAGAAGAGAGTAGGGAGATAGTGCTTCTAAATGATAGTGCCCACACTTGATCTTCTTAGTGAATAAAGAGAAGATTTATGACTGAATTTAGTGAATGTTAAGTGTCTCTAAATGGATGATGGATAGCCTTTATATAGATAGAGAAGGGGCACTTCATTTAGGGACTACACCCTTTCATAAAGATGATGGTGTGAAGTTACCATTATGCCCATCATTTAATGGTACTTACACCTAATGGAATTCTACATATTTTGTCTATACTTTAACATCATTAAATGATTATAACACATGGAATTTAAATAACACATATTAATTAATCCATGTTCTAACAATCTCCCATTTGGATTAATATTAATATGTATTCTTTACTAATATTAATATGTATTCTTTACTAAATAAATTCCTTAAATAATTTATAATATGAATGACAACCCTTATGTGCACTTTTATTGTCATCCAACACAATCTCGTCCATTAATTTTATAAGTATAGGGACTAAAGGGGCAGTCGTTGTAATTGATTCACAACTAAACCCACATTAATCATATATATATATCCAACTAAATGACATAGATTAAGTATAGATATGTAGCATGGAATATTAATGAATATATAGAATGCATATATATTCTCCAACTAGTCATATTTAACCAAATGAGATCAATATAAATAAAAACAATATAAAGAAATAGAAAACAACGCAAACTCCCACTGATTTAAGCATTATCAAATGTCGTTTCACCCATATGAGCAGTATGCTCGTTAAACATCAAAAGAGATTACGCTTTATAAAAATGGATTCAATAACATGGAGTTTGATCCTTTAAGTTGTATATCTATTTGTTAATTTTATACTTATTTCTCTTCAACAAGAGACATAACCATATGATGTCTTTCGACATCTTTGCATCCAGTAAAACAGAATCGAAATACTTAATGATCTCAAAAATGATCCGATTTTATATACATAAGTATGTAGATTAATGTTTTATAGGTACTTCATCATTCTTTTGGATGCGACTTAATGTTCTTCTTTTTCTAATTGCTTTGGTATTGACCAAGCATCCCAATAATAAATGCAAGGTTTGTACGGGTACAGACTTGCGCATACATTAAGCTTACTACTACTGGTGCATAAGGGATATTTTCCATATACTTGGATTCAAAATTAATTTTAGGACATTGCTTTAGACTGAATTTATCTCCCTTAGAGACAGGGGTGTCATGTGGTTTACAATTTTCCATGCTAAACCTTTGTAATACCTTCTCTATATAGCTCTTTTGTGATAATCCCAAAATACCTCGTGAATGATCACGATGAATTTGGATTCCCAATACAAAAGATGCCTTACCAAGATCTTTCATCTCAAATTTGTTTGAGAAATTTCTTAGTTTCTTTTAGAAGGTCCTTATCATTACTAGCAAGAAAAATATCATCCAAATATCATCCACATATAAGACCAAAATTATAAATCTACTCCCACTGAACTTATGATACACACAATCTTCACCAAGATTCATTTCAAAGCCAAATGAGAGAATAACTTGGTTAAATTTTAAGTACCATTGACGAGATGCTTGCTTAAGCCCATAAATGGATTTCTTAAGTTTACAAACTAGTTGACTAGTTTGATCCGAATTAGTCACAATTTTTGGTTTCTTCATATAGATAGTTTTCTCAATGTCGCCATTGAGAAAAGATGTCTTAACATCCATTTGATGAAGCTCAAGATCATCATGTGCCACTAATGCCATAATGATCATAAAAGAGGTTTTAGAAGATACCGAAAAAAATGTTTCTTTATAATCAATGTCTTCCTTTTGAGTAAATTCATTAGAAACAAGATGTGCCTTATATCTTTCCATATTACCTTGCTAATCCCTTTTGGTTTTAAATATCAATTTATAACCAATAGGTTTTACACCTTTAGGTAATGGGACAAGATCCCAAATGTTATTGTCTTTCATTGATTTTAACTCCTCATTAATGGTATTGATCCACTTATGAGAATTAGGACTATTAATGGCTTCATGAAAGGTGATTAGATTATCTCCCACTAAACCTAAGGTGTCCTCATTCTCCGCAAGATACATATCATAAATATCCGGAATACCACTTCTTCTTTCTCTAGTAGATCTCATCCTCATTTTGAGGTTGTTGAATTTCATTATGTCCAACATTTTCATGTTGTCCGTTATTTACGGGAGTCTCTATATTATTTTGAATTGTATGTTCTTTGTTGAATTTCAGGTACATTTACTTGATTTCCAACAGGAACTAAAGTTTGAGGAATAAAGAGTGGTTCCTCTAACTCTTCAAATTCAAAATCATTACTATTTCTCCCACTAAATTCAACATCCTCAAGGAACCTAACATTGTCAGTATCGAAAAATGTTCTAGTTTTCGGGTCATAAAATTTATATCCCCTAGATCTCTCGACATACCTTACAAAATAGCTACTAACAGCTTTAGGGTCCAGTTTGCCCTCATTAGGCCTATAAGGTCTAGCTTCTGCTGGATATTCCCATACATGAAGATGATTTAAGGACGGTTTCTTATTCGTCCATAACTCATAAGGGGTTTTGTCGGTAGCTTTTGAAGGTGCTCTATATAGAATATAAGCTGCGGTTTTTAATGCTTCGCCCATAATGAGTGAGGTAAAGAAGTACAAGAAAACATACTTCTTACCATATCCTTAAGAATTCTATTATGTCTCTTCAAAATAGCGAGTATAAAGGACCCGAACGTTATTCACCCAATACGTTATACCGTCCGTAGTTTTCACTACCCTGATCGGATTTAACGTTCTTAATAGTCTTTCTTATGCTTTAAACGACTTGAAAATGTCCAATGATTGAAACTTTACATGAAGAAAATAATGTATCCATAATGAGAGTAATCGTGAACGGAATGAAATATTGTTGACCATTCCATGAAGGGTTAGTGAATGGTCCACAAATGTCCATATGAATTAGTTTCAAGACGATTAATACTCTCAAAATTCTATTTTCTTTAATGTTTGTAAATTTATTCTTTAAAACACTTAATGCAAAAGTTTTATCCGGAGTATCAAGTTGTTTTAGGATTCCCTCCGACATAAGCTTTATCAATTCTTCCCTTTGGAGATATGACCCAAACGCCTATGCCATAGAATACAAAAATTTTTCACTTGATAACTTTTGCTTAGTGCCTTTAGTTTTGATTTCATTATTATGGGACTCATTCATTTTCTTGACTGTGTCAAGTAAATTAAGATTATCGATATATGACAAAGTACTAGTACCGACAAGTTTGGAATTTAAAATAAAGATCACATTTATTATTACCAAAAGAACAAGAGTAACCTTCCTTGTCCAAAATTGTGATAAATATTAAATTCCATCAAAAGATGGTACAATGAATGTATTATTTAAAATAATAGCCAGTACTTATCATTAATCTAAAAGTCCCTATGCCTATAACTTCAACCGAATTTTCAGCTTTCATATAGATGTATTTCTCATCTTCACTGGGGATTAGGTAATTCAGGCAACCTTGCATACATGAACTAATGTGAGTTGTCTCACCAAATACAACCACTATGTATATTAAGGAATTGAAACCAAATTTGGCTTAGTACAAACAAGACCAAGTGACTTACCATTCTGAATTCGCCATTCGCGATACTTATGGTAGTCATTCTTCATGCGAGTAAGGTCCTTGCAAAAGAAGCATTTCTTGACTTTATGATCCTTAAAAGATCCCTTATGCCTCTTACTTGCAACCGCAATTTCCTTCCCTCTTCTCTTAATTTCACGAGAAGAAGTAAATGTTGAGTGAGTACTTTCTAATTTAAGATATTTCATCCTATCTTCCTCTAATGTCATATGTGAAAGTAATCCATTAATATTTCACTTGTACTTTCGACATTTATAGGTCACCTCAAAAGGACCAAATTGAGAAGGAAGATAGATCAAAACTAAGTGCACGAGCAAATCTTTCGAAATCTCTAACTTAAGTGCCTTTAGTTTGATCGAAAGATGAAATAATTCAATAATGTACTCCCTAAGATTTTCGTCACCCTTGTACCGTATGGAAACAAGTTTTCACAAGAATTCAAAGAAAAACTCAGCATTTTCGATCTCAGAGACATTGTCCAAAAATGTCTTTGAAATTGCATTTTCCATGATCATTAGACTCACGCGGTTGGACCGTTCCCATTGCTCAACATTTTTCCGTTCTATAACGGTATTTTCTTTAGTGAGAGCAGCGGGACTTGATTCCCCTAATGCGTGATCGATGTCCATATTGCCTAAGATCATCATTATATTATTTTTCCAAATTTTAAGTTTAGTCCCAGTAAGCAAAGGTACATTGCTTATAGTAGTAGTTACGGATGAAGCATTAATCAAATATGAGGGAAAAGAACAAGATGAAATATAAAACATATATAAGAAACTACACAATGATTAATTATATCAAATGAATTCCATCAAAATAAAAGATAATCAACATGACATCAAGACTAATCTTTGAATTGCGAATTGACTCACAATTTGATTTATCTTAGGGTAAACAAATAACTTAAACAATACATTTTAAATACTTGCCTTCCTTTGGGCCGGTTCAAGTATAGAAAATGTCCTAAAGTTTAAGGTACTTGTTACCCGGCAATAAAGAATATAAACAATTCACTTTAAACACCCGCATTCCTTTGGGATGGTTCAAAGTATTTAAAATGACCAAAAGTTTTTTATTCAATTATTACCCTATGAATGCAAATACTTAGTCAACAACAAGGTCTCCTTTGGGAAACAAGCATGTTATCACATATCAACATTTACATTCATCTTTTAACAATTTTGAATTTAATTAACAAGGTCTCCTTTGAGAAACAAGCATGTTAATTTTGTCCAAAATGTTAAGGATATAATTAATTGGAAATATAAGGCCTTAAGGTAATTAATGAAATTTATTAATAAAAGATAGTAATCCTTTTGTTCTACCCGTCCATTCTTTAAAATTTGATAACTTATAAGAACCGCCGAAGCGCGACTGGTGTCCAGATACTACAATTTACTAATAAATTATCACAAAATTCTGGGCAAAATTGACCCCTGAAAACACTGTACAGGTGGGCGACCGCCCAGCCCCAATTTTCAATTATTGATGAAAAGACTGTTCAAGTGGGCGACCGCCCAAGCAAAGGTGGGCGACCTCCCAAGACCAAAATCAAACAACGCCAAATCTTCTGTTCAAGTGGGCGACCGCCCAGGCAAGGTGGGCGACCGCCCAAGACCAAAATATGACGAAAAGTCACCAATTTTACACCTTTTATGAACAGTTTTGATTCAAATTTCCATACTCAATGCATTGTAAAATGCTGGCTATGTAAATGAGATAAGTTTGCACTTCAATTAACATGATCCAAACAAGTAGACCTAGATTTACATAATCCAAACTTTACACAATATTGACTATGTAAATGGGGTAATCTTGTATGAACCATTGTGCCTCTTAAAACTTGATTTTACCACTATTTCCAGAAATTGAATGAATTCCTTAATTTAATGGTAACTCAATTTTCAACCAAAGTAAGTAGATCCGCATACTCACAACACATTTAAAAAATGCGTGGCTATGCATATGAACAAACTCACAACGCATCCAAGGATGGTGGCTATATTCAAAAATGGGATAATCTTACATTAAGGGTTGAAAGCCTTTTGAGTAAACCAAAAAATCAGAAATAAAATGAAGTTATGAATATAATACTCTTAGATAAGTTGAGTATCATGAACAAGAACAAAACCAAATGAAATCACACAAGGATTACAAATATGAAATAAATTAAAGTATAAGGCTTTATAAGAATTTCAAACTCAATCTAGTATATGAGTAGGCTCTGATATCAATTGTTGGAACAAAATGATCCATCAAACCATGAATCGACTCACAACTAGATTAAGAATGAGAAGAAGATGAAGACGGAAGCGTGTACCTGAAGAATCCATTGTATGATCTTGATACTTGTTCTTGAATGAAAGAAGAGAGTAGGGAGATAGTGCTTCTAAATTATATATAGTGCCCACACTTGATCTTCTTAGTGAATAAAGAGAAGATTTGTGACTGAATTTAGTGAATGTCAAGTGTCTCTAAATGGCTGATGGATAGCCTTTATATAGATAGAGAAGGGGCACTTCATTTAGGGACTACACCCTTTCATAAAGATGGTGGTGTGAAGTTACCATTATACCCATCATTTAATGGTACTTACGCCTAATGGAATTCTACATATTTTGTCCATACTTTAACATTATTAAATGATTATAACACATGTAATTTAAATAACACATATTAATTAATCCATATTCTAACAGGAGACACACCCACTTTTTCCCTTTTCTAATCGATATGGGATTACTATTACTTCTCCTAACCAATATGAGATAAGTAATCTTTTCCTACTCATAATAAAATTTAGGTAATATTGATCAATTTCCTAACAAAACAAGGGGACTATTCTCAAATTTGACATTTACATTTTGAAATAAGTTTGAGACATAATTTAGTTGTTGTCATTCAAGATGAAGATAGAGTCTCATTTATTCTCACTCTTTTGTTTGGGTTCAATTTTAAATTGATAGTCTGATTTTTGAAAATGTCAATAAATGTATTTTAACAATTTTAAGGAACTATAAGCAAATTCATAAAAGATTGTGACTTGTGATATTATTTGACTATTTTTTTTAGTCAAAATCTTGAAAAAAACTAGTTTTTTCGTAACATAATAAAAAAATTAGTTTTAAAGCACTAAGTCTAACTAATAAGAGTGATGAACTATTCTGAAAACTAATTTTTTTATAACATTTTAAAAAAAATTAGTTTTTCACAAGAGTTACTCATTTTTTTAGGATGAGCGGATTAGTATTAAAATATTCCTCAATAATGGTAGTAGTTAATTCCCTTCAATTCAAGCTTCCGTACAAAGCTTATTAAATTTTGAAATTAGTATTCTAAAAATTAATGTTAAATTAAGTGAACTATAACCCATATAAGAAAATGGAAATTTTCAAAATAAAAATAAAAATACTCCATCAGTTCAAATATATATATATGTATATATATGTATATATATGTATATATATGTATATATATATATGTATATGTATATATATATATATATGTATATGTATATATATATCTATGTATATATATATATATATATTGTTAGGACCTAACTTTGATCAAAGTCTTAGTTAGTTGGTTTTGATAAAGGAATATATATATATATAGAACATGGTTTATATCAAAAGAGAAAATCTGTTATATTCATCTTTCAGTTTAACTGACAGCTATGAGTCTGACAGTTATGATTCTCTCTTATACATTGGTTACATTCAATCAATAACATGAATCATATTCCCTCTCTTAGCTATCAAGATCATCAAGTGCATCTCAGTCCTTATTAGAGAACATCTCTGATAGCTAAGCCTTAGTATGATCGACGGCTATGACTTCATTCCCTCGATAGCCATCACTCTGTCTCATTCTCTCGCTACCACAATCTCAACCAAGGTGGAACCCGGATCTTCACAATCAAGTTCACCATTGAAGACCAATGAAGACCACTCGAAGACCTTCGGAAGCTCTCGGCTCAAGCCGGCTCATGAAGACACAAGTGGACAAGTGGGGCAAAAGACCGATCAAGGCTCATTAATGAAGATGCAACGAGTCATATTCCAACGGCTACATTGAAGGGTATAAATAGAGGAGTTCATCCTCTACACAAAACACTCTTGAAAAATACTCTTTTTCACGAGTCCATAAACCTCTCCCTTACATCCCTATACACGAATCCCTACACACCAATCCCTACCCTTCAAACACTTTTCAAACCAAAACCTTGACTGAAACCCCTGTTTCAACAACAAACAACCCTAGTGTGTTAATTCACAAATTCCAAATCCTAAGACTGTACTTTAGGTGTAGAAATAATTTGTAAACACTCAAGACTGTTTCTTGAGTGTATTAGTTATTTTTGTAAAATCTTGAGACTGTACTTCAAGTTGTAAAAGCACTTAAGACTGTACTTTAAGTGCATCCCTAGTTATTTGTACTAATTAGGAAGAGGAAGTTCAAGGAACTTGCCTTATCAATCATTTGTAATTCTTGTTGATTAAGATTATAATAAAATTGATCTCACTTGTCAAGATTGACAGTGGGGGTGGAAGTAGGAGGAGTGAACTCTGAACCACTTTAAATACCCTGTGTTATTACATTTATGCAAACACATTCACACACTTGCATTATTTTATTGTGTTCTTTGTCCTATCATTATTTCAAGCTTCACTTATTCCGCTGCACAATTCAACTAATATCTGATAGCTAAGTCAAACCATAGCTGTCTGATCATCTGCATATCAATCAAGGGCCTTTCAATTGGTATCAGAGCTTGTCTTCACATTCAAAAGTCTAACAACTTGTGAAGGATCCTCTTCAAATCCACCATGCCTCAACCAAGGAGAAATAATGAGAAAGACATCCCACACATTGATGACTGTGGATCTTTTGAGATCTATGCATCAAAAATAAAAACATACCTTGATGCAAACAGTATATGGAACTGGTATGTTCTAGAGAATGAAGTGTCCTACCCAACTCAAATTTGTATTGATGGAGGACCTAGTAAGATCAAATCCCCAGAAACATGGTCTGAATCTGAAAAGCAATTTAGTGCAAACTTAAAAGTCAAAAACATTCTTCAAAAGAGTGTAAATGACTCACTAGCACAAGAAATTGCTAAGGAACCAAATGCCAGATCAGCATGGACTCTCATTCAAACTAAGTTCACTAAACACACCAGTGTCAGGACACAAAATTTGTATAACTTGCTTAGGCAATTAGACAACTTCAAGTTCTATCCTGGAGAAAAAGTGAGTCTTTGCTCAACCAAGGTTTGAAAACCTTGTTAGATCTAATGCGACCATGGAAAAACCTTTGAACAACAAGATCTCTGCCTCAAGATATATTCTAATCTCCCACAAGAATATGAAAAGGTAGCATTACCTATCGAGAGAAGGATACTGAATGGAGCACAATGACGGTTGAACGGTATTTTGGAAAGCTTGAAGCTTATGAACTGGAAGGTATGATAAAAATTCAACCATTTCCTACCATTTCACAAACTTTATCCTTAACTGCTCAAGAAACTGTCCACAAACCAATCACTCACCAAGACATTGAGACCATTGTCAACAATGCCCTTCAAAAGATAAACATCGGCTCCAAACTCGCCAAGAAACGGATCTCTCAAGAAGACATTCCAAGTCTCATATCCATGGCCGTCGAAATGCCATGAAATTTCAAAAGAAATCTTTTGACAAAAAATACAACCCTTCCACATCTAATTCTCAACAAGACAGCTATAAGAAGACAATTGATTGCTTTAACTGTGGAAAGCAAGGACATTACTCATCTGATTGTCCTGAACCAAGGAAACCTAGGGACAATCAGACAGCTAAGAAATTGACTTACTCAAAAGAGATCATTCACAGTTCCAGGTGCAACTGCTTCAATTGTTCCAAAAATAAAAATGACAAAAACAAGGAGCAAGTTATGATAGGCGATTCATCAAAATTCGGTGATGAAGAGTATGTGTCAAGTGATGATTCGACAATGAAGGAGAAGAAGCCATGCTATGCCTTATAGTGAAGATGAGGAAGAATCGGACAATGAGGAAGAATCGGACCATGAGGAAGAAATGGAAGCACTTGCTTTGCTGCGGATGAGCCCGAAAGAGGTACATGATTTTAACTCTTTAAATATTGATGGTTTCAAACAATTAGTTTGCACTCTTTTAATTCAAACCAAAAAACAAAAAACTAGCTTTGCTTCACTGGTCAATGAGAACCTTTCCCAAGCCTCAACCATTAACACCCTCACAAAAACCAATTCTGAGCTTGAGAAAGCCTGTCAAGGGCTAAGAGATCAATGCTTCATGCTTGAAAAACAAAACATGGATCTGATAGCTGAGGCATCCTGTACTCAAGAAAACTGTCAAAGACTCACAATTCTTGAAAAAGAAAATGAGGCTCTTAAAAAGAAAATAGATTCATGGAACATGTCAAGCAAAGCATTATCCCTTTTCACCTACACCCAAAGACGTCCCGAGTGACAAAACGGGGATTGGTGCGATGATCATACACAAAAAGGTGTACACTCCTCCCATTGGTGAAAAGGCCATTGAAAAATGGTTCTAGAAAATCTAAGCTACAGCAACTATCAAGTTCAAACCTATCCTGTTCAAACCAAAGGAAAATCAAAGGAAATCTTGATTGGTCCTAGTCGATCAAAGGAAGGACCAAGTAAAATTCCGGGAAGCAAGTATATTTGGGTTCAAAAGGGGCCAATATACAGGAAGAAGTCAAACTGCAAAAATGTGCTAGCCGGTCAAGTCCTAACAGGCTGAGGCTTGACGGAGACAGCCAAGGCTCAGCGGCGAGCTGAAGGCCTCGACAACCAAAATCTTCCAAACAACAAAGAACCCCAAGGCAACAAAGATTCTATAACAAACATAGATACACCAAACAACAAAAACCTCGGTGGCAATACTCGAATGAAAGAAGTCATGCAAGTCAAAATGACTCTCCCAGATCATCCTATTCAAATAACTTTCTGTTTCAACCCCAATACAACAACCCAAACCACTTCTTCAATCCATCCCAATCCACTGTCCTTACACCTTACATGATGCAAATCATGTCATATTACCATACCCTAAACCAGGTTCTTCAAAAAGGGATCAATGAACAAAGCTAGGGTTCCAAAAAAAAACTAATCCTTTGGACCCAAAAGAATAAAAAGGGTACCATAAAATTTACTTTCTGTTTTGCAGTTCCTAGGAAAGGACTCTGGTATTTAGATAGTGGTTGTAGTAGACATATGACCTTCAATAAAGACTCGGTTGCAACAATATACCCCTAAAAATGGTCCAAATGTAACCTTTGGTGACAATTCCCAAGCTAAGGTCGAAAGGATCGGAAATCTTATTACAAAAGATATCATTTTTACAAATGTGTCTTATGTAGAGGGTCTCAAACACAATTTGATTAGCATCGAGTCAAATCGTGATAAGGGATTTCATGTTGTTTGCACCAAGGATAAATGTACTGTTAAAGATAAAAGCAATAAAGTCATTACATTTGGATCAAGAAAAGGAAATCTCTATTGCTTAAACTTAGAGATTGTGGAATCCTCAAATGCTCACCGTCTTACGTCATTTAGTCAATCGATATGTCATGGCTTTGGCACAAAAGATTGGCTCACCTTAACCATAAAACCATCTCCAAGCTTGCAAATTCAAATCTAGTCGAGGTCTTCCAAAAATCCCATTCAAGAAGGACAAACTTTGCAAAGCATGCCAATGTGGAAGCAAAAGAGATCTTTATTCAAGCCCAAGACCAGATTCGACACCTCAAGACCTATTGAACTACTTCATATGGATCTCTTTGGGTCCATAAGGACTAGATCTTTAGGAGGAAAGAGATACTCCTAGTTGTGGTTGATGACTACACCCGATTCACTTGGATCATTTTTCTTGAATCCAAAAGTGACACCCTTAGCCGTCCGACAAAGCCGTTCAATAAAATTCAAAATCAAAAAGGGACATCCATTGTCAAGATCGAGATCTGATCATGGAAAAGAATTTGAAAACACAGGAGTAGAAGAATATTGTGATTCAAAAGGTATTGATCACAATTTTTCAGCCCCAAGAACACCCCAACAAAATGGTGTTCTTTGAAAGGAAGAACGTAACAATTTGTGAGGCAAAGAAGAACAATGCCGTCGTAACACAATCTCCCAAAGTATTTTTGGGGTGAAGGTCACTACCGGGCCGTGGTATGTTCAAAATAAAACACTAATCAACAAATTCCATAAGAAGACTCCATATGAATTATGGAATGACAAAGTTCCTACCATTTCCTACTTTCACGCTTTTGGAAGTAGATGCTTCATTCACAACAATGGCAAAAACAATTTGGACAAATTTGACTCCAAATGTGATGAAGGAATCTTTCTTGGATACTCTAACACAAGCAGAGCTTATAGAGTTTACAACAAAAGAAGACTTGTTGTGGAAGAATCAATTCATGTTGACTTTGATGAAAACAATGATCAAAGTATAACTGAATTGTGTGATTTTGATGAAGGTTTGGGAAACCTAGATAATCTCCCTGAAGCATCTCCCATTCTTGATTGAGCTGTTCTCCATCATGAACAAGATTCATCAAATCTTCCATACATGGTTCCAAGAAATTCATCCGACGGCCCATCATGTGCCGTAGAAAGCCATGACCAATCCCACTCCCATCATCAACCAATCCAAACCCAACCAAGTCAACATCAATCACTCCCACTACCAATCCAATTGATGAGGAAGAGAATACTAAATGAATGGTCATCCTCTTGACATCTCCCAAATTTTTTCCTTAGCTGACAGCCAACCCTTAGCTGATAGCCATCCAAATTCTTCATGTAATCCATCCACTAGCCATCTTCCATCTCCATCCAATAATCCTCTTTCTCCTCCCAAAACCAATGATGAATCCACCATTACTCACATCATTCCACCCAATAAAGACCTTTACATCAGCCTTCAAATTGATAAAACCTCAGTTCCAGACAACATTCCTTTTCTCATGAGTGCATTCATATCCCAAGTGGAACTAAAGAAAATAAATGAAGCACTCTAAGATGCTGACTGGATAGAAGCCATGGAAGAAGAATTAGAGCAGTTTGAAAGGAACAAAGTGTGGCAACTTGTTCCTAAACCAAGAAACCAAACTGTCATTGGAACAAGATGGGTTTTTAGAAATAAGACGAGTGAAGAAGGTGTTGTAGTAAGAAACAAAGCTAGACTGGTTGCTCAAGGATACAGACAAGAAGAAGGTATCGACTATGATGAGACTTTTGCACCTGTTGCAAGACTTGAAGCTATTAGGCTATTCCTTGCCTATGCTTCATTCAAGAAGATGAAAGTATTCCAAATGGATGTCAAGAGTGCATTTCTGAATGGAGTCTTAAATGAAAAGGTTTTTGTGTCTCAACCCCCTGGTTTTGAGCACCCAAAGTTTCCTGATCATGTGTACAAATTGGACAAAGCATTGTATGGGCTTAAATAAGCACCAAGAGCTTGGTATGATACCCTATCTAGATATCTCCTTGGCAAAGGATTTACCAAGGGCCATATTGATAACACTTTGTTTATCAAAAAATATGGAGATGATCAGTTGCTCATCCAAGTCTATGTTGATGACATCATTTTTGGTTCATCAAATGAGGACTTGTGCACTAAATTTGGAGATATTATGAAAGACCAGTTTGAAATGAGTATGATTGGTGAGCTTACTTTCTTCTTGGGTCTTCAAGTCAAGCAAATGAAGGAAGGAATCTTCATTAACCAAGCTAAATACACAAGGGATATGATCAAGAAGTTTGACATGCAAACTGCTTCCCCGCCAAAACCCCTTGCCAACCACAACCAAACTCCATGCCGATCCGTATGGTCAAAGTGTAAATCCAACACTTTATAGAAGTTACATTGGATCTCTCCTTTATGTAACCTTCAAGACCCGACATTATGTTTAGTGTCTCGTCTCTACGTGCTAGATTTCAAGCAAATCCCAAGGAATCTCATCTCTCTGCTTTGTCAAGAGAATTTTGAGATATCTCGAAAGGAACCCCGATTTTGGCTTGTGGTATCCCACCGAATCCCCATTCTCTCTAATTGGATTCACCGACTCGACTATGCCGGATGCAATCTAGATAGAAAATCCACAAGTGGTGGATGCCGGTTATTGGATCAAGAATTATTTCATGGTCAAGCAAAAAGCAAACCTCGCAGCCACCTCAACATGTACTGAGGCCGAGTATATTGCCGGCTTGTGTTGTTCTCAAATTCTCTATCTTAAAAGTCAACTTCAAGACTTTGGAATTGAATTATCCAACATTCCCATCTTCTGTGACAACTCAAGTACTATTGCCATGACAGAAAACCCTGTCCAACACTCAAAAACAAAGCATATTGAGGTCAGACATCACTTCATCAGAGACCATGTTGAAAAAGGGAATATCAACCTTGCAAAAGTTTGTACTGAGGATAATGTCTCTGATATTCTTACTAAGGCAATGGATGAAAAGAGATTTGAGATGTTAAGAGCTATGCTTGGAATGATAAATATGCCAAAATAAAGAGTTGTTCTTCATAAATAAAAAGGAGGCTTACATAATTCAGGGCAATGTCACAATGAGCTGCATGCCTATTCCCTCAAAAACATTTCTGATAGCTATCCACTGATAGCTATCTATGCAAAAGTCATGAAAAACAAAAAAAAAACAAAAACATAAAACAAACCATGAAATCCCTCTCTCTTTCATCGGCATTCACTCACCAAAAACTTCTTTAAAACCAAACAATCTCCAGAACCAGCTCTCCTCTTCAAATCTTCACCTTAGTATCGAGACATTCTTAGGAATGTCACCGTTTCTCCGCATCCTCCTCCAGACTCATTCCTTCACACCTTGCCTCCTGTGTAGACTGCAAGGTCTGATGATACCTTTGCAACCATACTGGGTGCCTCTCTAGGAAGGGATCAATTGAAGTGACTGAATATTGAAGAGAAGGACTTGCTCTCCTTGGCCACCATTCTTAAACTGCATCATAAGGTTGAAGCAAACCCTCCATTGGTGTCACAAAGCTAAAATCTCCAGAATAAGATCCATTCCCAGCAACTACAAGTGGTTGGCTAGCTCTTGAATCTTCTCTCTCCACAGCTGGAACTCTGGCAGGGCTAATACAACCAATAACCTGGTTGAATAGGTATGATATTGTTGAAGAAGGAGAGACATGCACTCCAGCAAAGTTATCACCTCTCCCCTCCAACAATCCAACCCCTGGAGAGAGTGAATCCCTGCTCACAGGAGTATACAGGCTTCTCGTGCTCAACCTTCTTCATGACGGCTAAGCCCCTCTCCATAGCCCTCCGAGCCCTATCTTGCTTAACCAATTCCCCCAATGTATAAACCCTCTCTACCTTACTTTTTCC